>JASCZI010151536.1:9492-26021 GCA_036250425.1 Stylosanthes scabra | reverse complement strand
TTGCATTTAAGTTGATCCATGCCTTCTCTCTGCTTTTGGGCCACGTAATTGGGCGTCTATATCCTTCAGGAAGAGGGACAAGACAGGTAGGAGGTTCTTCAGGACAGTGCCTTTCTCGGTGCTCATAATGTTTGGTACTTGGAAGGCTCCTGATTGCTTTCAAGTTGTCGAGGCATGGGATGTAGTCAGGGCCGGCAGTGGAATTGCATAATTTCCAGTTGTATTGCTTGGAGGATTCTTGAGACTCCTTTTCATTCTTCGACTCTGCTGCCTGAGTTGAAAAAGACCCACTCTGAGTGGTGCTTTCATTCAGAAGCTCTGACTGGCCCCCAGAAGCGTATACTTCAGTTGAAGTCTTCTTGTTGGTACTGTCATCTGTTTCCTTCTCGATGGAGCTTTCATCCGTTTCTTTATCACTTTGTTGCACCTTTTCTTCCGTCTTGTTATCAGTTGTTTCACTTGAGTCATCAAATTTCTTTTCACTTCCATCTGAATCAGATTTATTCAAACTTTCATCTGAATCAGATTGCTTATTTTCATTCGATTCAGATTTCGTATCGCTTTCATCAGATTCAGATTTCTTCTCACTATCACCAGAACCAGATTTCTCAGTTTCATCACTATCCTTGTTTTCTGTAGCTTGTGGGTTTGATTCGGTATTTTCTGTGGGGGAATCTTTGTCCTCTGTTTTCTTGTCTCCATCTTCTGTCTTAAATTCTTCAGAAGGCTTTTCTTCAGACTTGTTCTCTGATTTCTCTTCCTGCTTTTCTTTCACATCAGAGTTGTTTTCCGGGGTGATATTAGTGTCCCCCTTGGTTGCATCCTCTGGAAGATCACCTTGATTGTCTTCAAACTGCCGAGTGTTGCCACTATTGTCGTTGTCAGTCACCTGTTCTTTCGTGTCGCTCTGTGCTTCTTTTATGTCATTCTTGTTGTCCTGAGCAGCATCATTCTTGTTATCTTGAGTAACATCGGCATTTTGTGCAGGAACTACAGAGGAGGACGTCATCATCCATACCCCAACCAGACATAGAGCCACAAACACAACAATCGTCACTGTCGAGCAGAAACTGGACGATGACTTTTTGTTATTGTCTATTCTAGTATATCTCGCTTGAGCCATGTTTTAGCAGGGTCCAAGAGTTCACACAGATAGTATAAACCTGGTCATGAAACAAAACCACAATTAAACACCAACAATGTTCATAAGATCAGTGGGCAAAACTCAGTTGTCATCCTCTACACAATTCGAAAATAAATAATTCTAACAAATCACACACAGTTGCACCAAAATTCCATGTGCCATTGCCAAATTACAGGATGCTGACAAATCTTTAAGTCAACTCGATTTGAACATTTGGATGTTTTGCCGTTGCCAAAGATTAGTGAAGATTTCAATTTCCTCTTTTTCATTACATGACATTTTTTCCAGTTATGAAAAAACAAAACACACAAATATTGAATACAGGAGGAGATCTAATCGATTCACAAGAACCAAGAATAACCGGATCAGAAAGTTCCACGAGTGGAATTGGCAATCTTGAAACGATAACGAACGAAATTCAACAAAAGCTTATGTCAAAACAGAGAGATGTATATACTAAATGATTGCCGCGGATTGCTGAAACGGTTGACAAAGATATCGAATGTATTGAACAGATTAGCAAACAACAGCGTAATGTTAAAGCGTAACCAAGAACACTCACTCAGATCTACACTAGCGGAAAGAAGCAATAAAAATAAAGAACTAAGATAAAAGAAAACGCAATCGCCCTTTCGCGGAACAATGCAATCACAAATAAATATAAAAAAACCGCCACAGTGAGCTCAGAAACGAGAGAACAACGAAAACAAAATCAAGAAATCGTATAGATGTTAAATCGATAACAACAAACCGCGATGTGTGAAGGAATCATAAAGAAAGTGGAAAAATAAATAAATAAAGGAGAACGAGACGGAACGAGGATGAGAAGGATAATAGATTGAAGGAAGTGCAGTACCTATGGATATCGGGAATGGAGCAGATCTGAGAAGAAGGAGAAGGAAGAAGATTAGAGTGGTTATCTGGTATCCATGTCCATGGCGTTGGCGTTGTGTTGTTTCACGGGGAAGAAAGAGGGAGATTTGAGTGTAAGGGGAAGAAAAGGAAAGGAGGGTGGGGTCTAATATATGACGGAAAAGGATGGAGCCAATTGAGTTGATATCACATATCAGTTATCAATTCAATGTATTTTGCATTTGTCCTTCTTTTTCATATTTTTTGGACTGAAAAAGCAAATTGTGATATAAAATAAAAATAAAATAAAAAAGGGAAAAAGAAAAGAGAAGCGAGTAGGAATAGGAGAGTGTTGTTGGCCACATGAAAGGCGGTGAGGCCGGTGCTGGGTGCTGGGTGCTGGGCGCTGATTATTGATTAACATGCGTCCTAAACTCGTGCAGCATTAATTCCCCCTAAGGCCTAAATTACCTCTCAAAATAAGCGTATTAACCCCCTCGTCAATCGTCACGGTCATTCCCTCTTCCTTTCTTAATTATACGTACGCTTAATTAATAACTCCATTAATATGGTGCTTAATTTAATTACTTGTAAACTAAAAGTCTTAAAACATAAAAGTATAATCATTAAATAATAATAATAATATAAACATTTTTATACTTTTGAAATGCATGCTAAAAAAATCGACAATATATGACATTCTCTATTTATCTAGCAGTGAATGTCGGTGAATACTCATTGTCCGTATTGAGTACTCTGAAGGGCATGTAGACTGTCACTGTAACTGTAGTCATGTGTGGCAGTCCCACTCTTAACAAACAAACACGGATTTAATAAATTATAATTAATGTTGATTATATTTAAATGGGAAAGTGGGATATTTGACACTGACCTATTATAAACTAATTTTTAATAGTTGATAAGTTTGAGTGTGAAGCCAGTAAGAGAGTTGGATCCAAGCGTACTAAAAAAACTAAATTATTCATATAAATATTTCATGAGCTCTATAGAGAACCTCAGTTTATACTGTTGCATTTTTGTATAATTATTTGGTTTTATAGCGTCAATTTAATTCTTATGTCTTTTCAAGGTGTTTATAAGTCCATTTTTATTCTTATGGTAAATCCGTTGTACATGTAACATTAATAAATACTACTTTCGTATTCAATGTTTGTACATCATTTTTGGATTGGAATTTTGTACATACATTACGCCATGATCTAAAACGTGATGGCCCACCTCCAAGGGATGAATTGAGATCGGTGATTTCTTTATTATTATTTTTAAATTAAATAACTTGAATTCAATTTAAATAAAAAATAAGACACATGTGAATGGATCCGACCACGAAGACTAACAGGATCGAGACCGCGTTAAGAAAAGTGAAAGTTAAATTATTCATTTATACATTTCTTTTACTCGTAGATCATAATGTACATTTTTACACAAGTTTGAAATTGATCATAGTGATTTACTGGAATTAATAGTGTTTTATCTATGTGAAATTTTTCTCCTTAAGATTTTCCTGCAAGTCTCAATTAGTACGTAGCTGAAAAACTTACTGCTTTAGATTAAGGTTTTGTACAGTTGTACTAATGGATCTGACATTGCATTGATTTTGTGGTCATCCATTTCTATTCTAGGAAATCCGCCTAATTTTGTGAGACCTCCAATTTCCACTTTCCACTTCATTCAATACATCACATGTACAAGGTGGACCTGTATTCTTCCATTTATTTGCCCCTATTGTATCTATCATTTATGTTTTTTTTCTATAACAACAATAATTTATTTGAAAGTATCTTAAGATAATTGATTAAAAGAAAAAAAAGATAATTTTTTTAATATATTTTTTTGAAGAGTATAATTTTGATAAATTGACAAGATGAAATATATATTTTATATAAGGATAAAATATGCTTTTTGTTCCTAATATTTTTGAAAAATTTTAAAATTACCCTTAATGTTTAATTTGATTCAATTTTATTTCTAACGTTTTAAATGAATTTCAATTTTATTCTTATTGTCAATTTTATAACATTTGACTGTTAGTCAATTTTTTATTTTTCAATTTTATCCTTCATCTTCTTTCCTCTTCTTTTCTCTCTCCATCATCTTCTCAAACGGCCAAATTCCTTCCTTTTCCTATACAGAAGCCTAGAACCTCATTAATTTCATGGACACCATATGAAAAATTATCAATTTTAAATACAACAAAAACAAAAATATAAAATACTATGCAGAATGATGTGGTTAGATGGACTATAATCTGGAAGAATGAGTGGAACTTAGAAAGAATAAGAAAATTGACTTGAGGTGTGAATTTCATTGCTAGACAAAGGGCATTCATTCTAAGAACTTTAGCACTAGACGTTGTCACTGGGTTTCTTTATTATTGTTTTGTTTTGGACTTGTATTTCTTCTCTAATTATGCTTATTGTTTTTTCTTGTTCTTGTCTTGGTTGTATTGTTGGATTTTTGATTCTTTGAAAAACACTCTTGAAATATCAAAAACAAAAAATACAAAACACAGCAACCTAGAGATCCAAAATGAAAGACTACACAAAACATAGACCAACTAAAATCACCATGCCTCCACCACCTTAGCTAGCAATTTAGTAATGTTCATCAACAACATTCACATAATCACATCATTCAGAATTTTTTTTGAAAAAAAAACGACAAAACACAGATCATCAGGGTGCTCATCGTGGTCGTCATTCTCTTTTTCCGGTCTGCTCCTCACCTTTCCCTTTTCCTCTATTTTCGCCTCCGCTGTCATTTCCTTGTCCTCTACGCCCCTCTTTGTGGCTCGCCTTCTTCTTTCGCATTTGTCCTTGTCTTTGCCTTTGCCATCACCACTACGTGAAGCAGGACCAGATCCAATGATGCGGAGGAGCACAAACTGGATCGGCATCAGGAACTAAACCGACTCCACAGGACCAGCTGCGCATGAGCAGAGGTGACGCCATAACAGCGGCGAAGAAGTAGTTGGTTTAGGTTTAGGGTGATGATGAGAAAGAGAATGGTTTGGAAGGAGATGATGAATTAGGAAGAAGGGATTTGGGCGGGTTTGGGTTTCCTGAATTCCTGACCTAAGTTTTTATTTTTATTTTTAAAATAAAGATGGTGAATAATATATTTAAGGGGTAAAATTGGAATAAAAAGAGTTGACTAACAGTTGACCATTAAAAAATTAACGGCAATGGTAAAATTGAAACTTATCAAAAAATTAGGATAAAATTGAAATAAATTAAACGTTAACGGTACTTTTAAAACTTTTCAAAACGTTAAGAACAAAAAATATACTCTACCCTTTATATAATCATTTAACCGCTTAACATAAAACGCAATTATTTTTATGATGTGATCGTACATGATACTTAAAAATATTTTTATTCTTTAACTTCGCATTCTCCTTACTAAATTCTATTTTATTTCATTTCCAATTATGGTCACAAAAAAATTCATTATCCAATTATTTTCATGCTATTAATTACGCATGCTATGGTGTCCCTTACTATGGTTATTCAAAATTAATTTAGCACCCTTGAACAAGGGATGAGAATGTGCCGGGTACTCACGGGGCTCGTGGCTCGACTCGTTTCAGGCTCAATTTGACTTGGTTTATTTTATCAAATAAGTCAAATCACATGCTTGAAAAGCAACCTATAAAGCTCGTCACGTCGGCCTACCAAATTATTTTTTATAAAAGTAAGATTTTCTTAGTTTAAATTTTAACTACTAATTTATGATAAATTCAAAAAAATAATCAATAATAAAAATTTTAAAAAAGAGTAAGTATAAATATACTATATTATATGTGATTAATGATCGATATATTATTGAATTATAATTTATAATAAATTATAAATTTTGGATTGTATTTAGTAAAAATTATTTTTATTTATAATTCCTATAGTAAGTTTTTTAAAATAGACTCGTGGGCTTAATGGACTTTTAAACAGGCTGGGCTCGAGCCTAAAAAAAAACATACTTAGAGTAATAGGCCAGGCTCGTCTAAGCCGAAGCTCGGCTCAGCTCGCCCATTCCCATCCCTACTTGAACTATAAAAATGTTTTAATAAATTTAATTATGTTCGTGTTATTAATTTAATAGAAATTTTATGTGAATCACACGGTTATCAACCCATAGTTCAAATTAAGAGTGATGTATATTATATATATTGGATAAAAACTATTCTATAAACATTAAAAATTATCCATCACGTTTTTATTTATATGTATATATTAATGTTTTATAATACTTTTAATAAGATAACTAACTATTAAAATGATAATTTTTTTTTATAAAAAATAATATTGGGTGCATTAAAAATTAGTCACTATATATTTATGTATTTATGTGTATTTGTGTTTTGTGCATAATGATTTCCATATTTTAAACTAAATAATCCATCACTATAATAATTAAATCCATCGTAATAGAACAATTAAATTTATAATAAACAAATAATCAAATCTATTTATAATAGTATAATAAAAGATTATGAAATATTAAGTATCCATTTATTGATAATTGATTTTTCCATAAAATTATTTTAATAATATTAAAATTTAGTTATCAACTCAAAATTCGAATTTGACCAGACTCGAGACACCTCATTGTGCACGGAGGTCAGCTACACCATTTATTTTGTTTTCTCTGATCCAATAAATGTTAGTCAAATTAAATGAATAAATGGACATTAATGTTTTCTTGGCACAATGATGTAATAACATGTAGTCAAAAGTTGAACAACTAGAACTAGTATAGAATTATATATCAACAGAAGCACCAAATAAAAATGATTATAATAATAAGAGGATAGCTTCATAAGGAAATGAGATTTTCCTTTATTTTCTTCTTAATTAGAATGGCTTAAAGATTGTTTATACATGACGAATGAGCATCCACACCAAAAAAGTAAAAAACCCAACGAATAAAAGGCAACGCATGTAACGAAAATTGCACTGCACTGTACCGTGATGAACAATAAACACTTTAAAGGGGTGCATATTTTCCTGGCTGTGTTTGTTCTTATTTTTACCGCATTACTGTGGACATGGGAGAGTATTCCGATAGCCACCACTTTGAGATCAGTTCAAGAGTGGTATCGTATGCCTTCAGGTTTGTATTGCTTGGACAAACCATTGCTGCTCATACATTTTTTATTATTTCTTCCATTTTGTAGCTGAAATAATAAAGATTCTAAAGTAGATATCGCAGATTCAGCAGCTGTAGAATACAATCAAAATGTCAGATCTCCCAGCAATGAAGGTAGACTCTTATTAGATGAACTTTTCATTTTCCTGCTATATCTTGCATGAAGTTGAATCATGGATTGTCCTTTTCAGAATGTGATTATGCCAAAGGTAGGTGGGTTGCAAATAGTAGGAGACCACTATATTCTTGGTCTAGCTGTAAGCATTTCATAGCCCCCCAATGGTCATGCAGAAGCACCACACGCCAGGATTTCTCATTCGAGGGTTATCGCTGGCAGCCACAAAATTGTGATATGCCAGAATTTGACCCCTCTGCCTTCTTCACAAAGTAGGTGCACTTCAAAACTTTTTTGTACGTTAATATTTTGTTGACTCTGAAGCTGTGTATAATACACTGGGTAATGCTATTTGAACAAGTGATTTTGGTTAATTAAGTTCAACTAAGCGATTTATTTTTATGCTAAATAGAATATTATTTTGGTGTTAAATAGTATAAAAAATTGCAAATAAATAAAATTCTATTTGACATTAAAATAGTCTTCTATTTAGAATAGAAAAAAATGACTTGATTGGACTTGGTTGGCCAAAATCACTTATAATGTTTTAATGTGGAATTAATGCAGGATGCGTGACAAAACCATTGCATTCATAGGAGATTCTCTGGGCCTGCAACAATTCAATTCTCTAATGTGTATGGTGACTAGTGGAGGAGGAGGAGAGAATTTAGAAATTCAACACGTGGGGTGTGAATATGGTCTAGTATTCCCTCTTGGAGCTTTACGTCCCTATGGCTTCGCTTACAGGTTTCCCAAGACTAATACCACAATCTTGAATTACTGGTCAGTTAACTTATGCGATCTGGTTCCTATTAACAACGGCTCCGATGATGTTGCCATGCACTTGGATCGTCCACCAGCTTTCATCAGAAGGTTCCTCCACACTTTTGATGTTTTGGTTCTTAACACAGGGCACCATTGGAGCCAATTGAAGTTCAAGGAAAATAATTGGGTAATGTATGTTGATGGAAAGCCAAATGAAGACAAAAGGATTGCGGAGATTGCCAATGCGAAAAACTTTACAATATACAGTCTTGTGAGATGGCTTGATTTGCAACTTGTGTCGCACCCTGGACTGAAGGTTTTCTTCAGGACTTTGTCACCTCCGCATTACTTGAATGGGGATTGGAAAAGTGGTCATGGGTGTGAGAAGACTGTGCCATTAAGTAATGGGAGTGAGGTGACGCAAGAGGGATCTATGGATCAAATAGTTGAGGGTGCAGTGAGGGGAACGAAGATCAAGATACTTGATATAACGGCTCTTTCGCAATTGAGGGATGAGGCTCATGTATCTCCTTCTCGCTTCGATAGAAACAGGAGTGACTGTTTGCATTGGTGTCTTCCGGGTGTTCCTGATACGTGGAATGAAATCCTGCTTGCTCAGATATAATACAATGACAAGCACAATTTATTTTATTTTTTGTCACCTATATTGATGTGAAAGTAAAGGTTCAAATGCAGAGGTGTTTATATGAAAAGATAATAAAGATTATAGAGGAATATTTAATTTTATAAAATAAAATTAATAAAAATAAAATAATAAACTATTTATAGTCAAATAAAAATGAAATCTTTGTTTTATTCATTATTCTCTTTTTTCATGATAACATATATAGACAACAAAAAAATATAGCTTTGTATATTTGAGTTAAAAGTAATGCTATTTTAAATAAGTGTTTTTCGCTAACAAGTTCAACAAAATGATTTATTTCTATGATAAATAAAATATTATTTTGGTGTTACATAGTATAAAAAATGTACATAAATAAAATTCTATTTGACATCGAAATAATATTCTATTTAACATCAAAATACATGACTTGATTGAACTTGGTTGGCCAAAACCACTTCTTCACATAAAATTATAGTAACAATAATTCTAAACAAGTGGTTTTAGCCAACCAAATGCAACCAAGTGATTTATTTTTATGCTAAATAAAAGGCTATTTCGATATCAAATAGAGTTTTATTTAGGTGCACTTTTTTATACTATTTGACACCGAAATAATATTTTATTTAGCATAAAATTAAATTACTTGCCAAAACCACTTGTTAAAATAACATTACCCTTTAAATTTTAATTATCAAACAAGTCCCAAACTTTTATTTTAATGGACTAGTTAGTTTCCTCTAGATTGAAGGACTAATTTTGAATTTTAATATTTTAGAAACAATTATATCTTTAATAACATATATGGGACAAAATAAAAAACATGAAAATTAGTTCATGTCTAAGAGTTTTCTATTAAGTAAGAAGTGTTATATTCTTTATTAATTAAATAAAATTTAATAATCTATTTATCATTTTATCTTTTGTTTTTTAGTTTTACGTTTTAATAACAAATTAATAATTTAGAAACTCTTTACCTTTTTTGTCAATATTCCTTTCTAGTAATTTATATCAGTTGGGAGCATCTTGCCGTTAGATTAACGCAAGAAGGTAAATAAAAACTTCATTTTTAGGGCGCGCTTTTTGCCGGCTCTCCACTCCCTACATCCCCACTGCTGCCTTTCTCCGCCACTGCCGCCGCCGTCTCCATCTTCTCTATTCCTACCTCTCCGATTTCAATTCCATCCCCTGCAGTGCACTATGACTATAGGAGCTTGCGCAGACCTATCACGCTGCCTTGGAGGAATAGCGGCGCCACTCACACCCAACTCCAACCAAGCCGCTATATTCACCCACGCGCTTCGCACGCCCAATAACGCCCTCACTCGCGCGTTGACCCTCTCAAGTTCAACGTACAACAACAGCAAAGTGACGGCGGCAGCAGGTAGCAGCAGCCAAGGTCTCACGTACAAGGACGCCGGCGTGGACATCGATGCTGGCTCGGAACTCGTTCGAAGAATCGCAAAGATGGCACCGGGAATCGGAGGCTTCGGCGGTTTGTTCCCTCTCGGTATGCTTCCACTACCTTCCATATTTTTCTTCTTAGTGCTTTCTTGTATTGGATTTTATTCGGTTCATTATATTTTATTATTTTTTGGATAGGTGATTCGTACCTTGTTGCGGGCACGGATGGTGTGGGAACAAAAGTGATGCTTGCTTTTGAAACTGGGATTCATGACACCATTGGTATTGATCTGGTAAAAAACAAAAAAGGGTTTTACATTAACTTTTCATTTAGAACTAATACTTTTCATACCAATGTTGAACCTAGCTTTATGTGAATTATAACATATCAATGCAAAATTTGGAAAGGGTTTCTCTGCTCTGTACTCTGCATACATCAAAATCTGCATCTGGAATCTCTTTTTTATTTTTATTTTGCGTCTTTCCTTTTTCTTTTGTTGCAAAATTTATAGGGTTTTGGGTGGGTTTTAAGTTTTGATCCTTTTTTTTTTTGTGTGTGTGTGTGTGTGTGCTGTTGATTTGTAGGTTGCAATGAGTGTGAATGACATTGTTACATCAGGGGCAAAGCCTCTGTTTTTTCTTGATTACTTTGCCACTGGCCACCTTGATGTCGATGTTGCTGAGCAGGTAATGGAATTTGCCATTCCTTGGTCTTGTTTCAACTTTCAAAGTCTCATACACTGAGAATGCTGATCTTTTTTTTCCCCCTCTTCATCTTCTTCTTCAGGTTATAAAAGGCATTGTTGAGGGCTGTAACCAATCTGACTGTGCGCTTTTAGGAGGAGAGGTATTATATCATTTTGCAATTTATTTTATCACTGTGATTAGTTTGGTGCTATGTTATTTTGCATAAACATAAACTCAAGTAACAGTATATAATAAACCGGAACTGTATAGTTCTAACAACTATGGTTATACACTGAAATAGAACCTTGGGAATGAATATATTTGATAGTATGTTTGAGAAGCAATTATTAAGGAGAAGATGATAGGAAATTGCAAACTGTTTTCGCCTTGTGAGGTTTTTGTAGGTTTCATTTAGTAAAAGGGTTCAGACTGTTAGTTGAAACTATGAAAATATTGGCAAATGCTTCTGAAAGATACCTTGTTCCAAGTGTTTTTACTTTTTATTAACTAGTTATTGGCACCCTAAACCCTCAACCCGGTGGGTTTTGCATATTTGCATGTAGCCTATTGGGATTATTTGTTTCATGTGCTGACCTGACCTGACCTATTGGGGTGTTGCTTAGTTCAATTGGGTAGTTGTTCCTAACTTTTTTTCTCCCATGTAATCAATTCAATGTCCTTTGAAACAATCGTTATTGTAAACAGTCTTTGTATTCTTGAATCTGATTTTATTCAGAGCAACATTGTATTGAATTCATGATAGGCTGTTGCAATCTTGCACTGTTGTGGAATAGAAAAGCACATGAATACGTTGCAATCAAACTCTCCACTCTGCCACCTGCAGAGAAAGAGATGATGTGACTTTTTATAAATATTCTCTTGCACTCAATTAATTTAACATAATTTTTAGACTGCAGAAATGCCTGGTCTATACAAGGAAGGTGAGTATGATCTTAGTGGCTGTGCAGTTGGCATTGTGAAGAAAGACTCTGTAATCAATGGGAAGAACATTACTGCTGGCGACGTCCTTATTGGTCTACCATCGAGTGGCGTTCACTCTAATGGTTTCTCACTTGTAAGAAGGTTGGTTTTTAATTGAGAATCCATCAGATTTCACACAATTTTAAGTTACTGAGTTGCACATGTATATCTTAACAGAGTGCTTGCTCAAAGTGGTCTTTCATTGAAAGATCAACTTCCTGGTGGTAATGTCACAGTTGCAGAAGCTCTGATGGCCCCGACTGTTATATATGTTAAACAGGTGATTCATCCTTCTTTGTAGCACCCAAAAATGGTTGTTCTTTCATCGTTGCCCCTTCTGATCTTTGGAGACTTGAGTATACCTCATAAAATAGGTGCTAGACTTGGTTAGCAAGGGAGGGGTGAAAGGAATTGCCCACATCACAGGTGGTGGTTTCACAGATAACATCCCCCGAATCTTCCCAGAAGGACTTGGTGCTACTATATACAAAGACTCATGGGACGTGCTTCCGGTGTTTAAGTGGCTTCAGGAGGTAATGCATTTTTCTATATCTTTCCATGAAATAAGTTTTGTTTATAATTTTTATCCATTAGCAATTATACATATTTTAATTCAGACTTAGAATTTTCTGGAAACACTAGTATAGTGACTATATTGATAACCTCTCTCATTAGGCTGGGAAGATAGAAGACTCGGAGATGAGGCGAACTTTCAATATGGGCATAGGGATGGTCTTGGTAGTTAGTCCAGACACAGCTGATAGAATACTTGAGAATAGAAGTGAGACAAATAAAGTCTACCGCATTGGGGAAGTTACAACCGGCAATGGAGTGTCCTTCGGTTAATCTTGATCTTCTTGATCTTGGTTAATCTTGTAACTTTCTAATATTTTCATGGAAAATCTCGGTTGGACTTGTATCTTTCTCTACATAAATGTTATGAAACTTTCACCAATTTTGAGGATGCTATTGAAGTTTAGTTTAGTTGCTGGTGAAATTTTTTTTTATTATTATTGATATTGAAGGTTTGTTATCCATTTTACTTGCTAACTTATTCATAGGGACGTGAACCCAGATGCATACCTATACCTATGAACCATATCATAATCGGCTCATAATATTCCTGCAATTGTAAGTGTATGAAATCACAGTGAAGCATAGAATGAACCAAGTAAATATCATAAAAGTGAAAAAATAATCTATTGAGTTTAAAAAATGAAAATAAAATATTTCTATAGACAATTTCTTTTGTTTTTTTTGACATGAAAAAAGAAAGTTCAAGTTTTTTTTTTTGGACTGAACAAACGTCAGTTTAGGAAGTCAAAAACGAAATGGACATCCATGAAACATCTGTTTTGGAGACACTGATTCCTTCCGGGGCCGTATTTCTTTTTTTTTTTTTGGGATAAGGTTCAAACATATGCTTTGTTTTGGGGTTTTTGGGTCGGTATTTGTCCCTTAGCCTTGATATATTGTTCTCTGGCGTGATGATCAAGCTCTTATGTGGTTGGAGGCTTGGAGGCTTGGTTCTAGTCCCATGTGTTAAAGGGTGGGGTGGGGTGGGCTTGGGTTTAGAGTTGAGATGGGGTGGGGTAAAAGGGCCTAGCCTATGTCAAAAAAAAAAACTCCGTATAAAATTATTAATTATTTTTTAGAAACAAATAATGTTCTAATTATTTTTAAATTAAAAATATAAAATTCACGAGGAAAAAAAAAAAAAATACTAGGAGATTACTTTACAAATTTAAGCAATAAAACTTTTGACTTTAGGAATTACGAGGGGTCGTTAGATAGCCCGCGGTTAGGCCAATTTGGTAGCTACGCCTTGAATCCAGACAAGGGTTTTCCCTTTTTCTTCTCCGGAGACACCTTTGTTCTTCTCTCACACTTTTTCCGAACAAGGAAATTAAAGTTCTTCAATTCCACCCTAATTTCATTTTCTTCCGATTTGGGGTTCTTTCTTCTCACCTCAACCTTCCCGCCTTTTCCTTTCTCCACTCGCATTAGCAAGTAAAGCTGCGAATTATTTACTAAGGAGGCCATTCCCAGTTTCAGATTGAAAGAAGGCACCTTGATTTCAAAGTTAGAATCTTGAAATGCATTAACTTCCATGCCCACTGGTAAAGTAGTATATGATATGATGTGTGTGAAGTTGACTCAAGCATTGTTTGTTTTGTAACAGTGGGAACATCATCTTAACTGGTGCCAATGGTGTTCGAGGACTTTGAACCCATCTTTGCTGAGCCAAAGGTGTACTCTTCAACTCACAGCTCATGTCCTTTGAGCTCCATTTTGTTGCATTCCTTTGCTCCTGATACTTCTCACATTGTCATCCATGCCACTGATTTCCACTCTCACACTTGGGAAGCTCGTCTCTCAGTTCCACTCCTTGAGGACATTGTCAGCATTCTCATCTCATCTCATTCTGCATTCTTACTTATTCTCTATTTATATTGATAGATTTGATCTGTGAATCATACCGCTGTTAAAAGGAAGGCCAAAATGCTGCACCTTGATGATTTGGTTAAGAATCTGATCAAAACACAAATTGCTTTATTGTGAACAACTGATGCCATGACATTATAGATTCTAACCCTGATGATTTATTACTTTTATGTTCGGTTTTTTCATTTTGCCTTTTGTGCAGAGGGATATCATTGGAATAGGGGGTTCTTGGTCAGAGTTTGTTGACTACTTTGTAGCTTCCCTCAAGTCAGAAGATCTGAAGCTGGTTCTAGACGCCAATTCCAATTCAAACTCTGATGGTAACTAGTGGTTCCTATACGGCTATACGTACACTCTTCGTGCCTTTAAATTGAAGGTTTAAATTAAATAGTATCATGCATGTTGTTTTTGTAAAGGTTTATTTATTTCTTTATTTTTGAAGATGGTTTTGATGCTGCTAATTTGTTAACTGGTTACTGAATCCATAGTTTTGGACATGTTTGAATTTAAAAGTTTATTGATGCATTGGATAAAGAATGCCATAGCCATGCTATTTGTGGTTGGGAGTTATTTTAGGGAATCATACTCGTTGTTCAATATCATATATTGTCCATCCTATTTATTTCAGGTGTTAGTAATGTGAAATTAGTTGCTCAGAAATCGAAAGGAATGCCTCTAATTACCATACCTCTTACCAAACTTGTGGATTCCACTGCTAATGAAGCTATTTCAAATCTATCCTTGAGGCTCTTTAAGGCATATAAAAACATCAAGTGTTCTCTTGTAAAAGGTTAGACTGTGCACTTTATTATATCTTATCAATCTTATGCAAGTTCTCTTTTTTTTTGTTAGACCTGGTCTCTCTTGCTGAACTACCCCCTCATTGCGCTTTTTTCTGTTATAACAATATAATAGTGTGAACCAAGTTTGTGTTTCTTCCAAGAATGTAGCTGGACTTATATGTCACTTAAAATTGAATTTATGTGGGTGTGCGTTGGAATTAACTCTTACTTTAATATGTTGTGCCTACAGAGCAAGAGTGCACTAGCCGGTTGACAAACATCTTAGAAGCTGAAAAGGTAAAGTTGCAAAATTATGCAAAACTATTACACTGTAAATAATGAACTTTTATATAGTTTTTGGTTCCACACCACCCCATCTAGTGGGATAAGGCTTTGTTGTTGTTGTTGTCGTCGTCGTATACTTATTAGTTGATTGTCAGATCATAATCTTAGCTTGGGGATGTGCTGGAAACCAGATTGGCAATCCTATTTTAAAACAGTAGGAAAATTGTTATAGCTAACTTCCAAACATCATGAATAGTGGCCAAGTATTGTAGAATCCCCATTATTTTGGTGTGGGATTCATCGATATATTATTATATGATTCATTCTTGGGTTTTTCTTTGCTCAAATTGCACAAGTATCTATGCCTGAAAGATTCATAAATTGTAAGTCCGAAAATTTTTGCCTGATTTACACCTGTATGATCCACACACTCAATGTTTAACATAATACAATAATCTCTAACTTTAGCCTTAGATGTCTGAAATGGATAGTTTAACTTTCACCCATTTACTGCCTGGCAATAATTTGGTGAACGTTATTCCTATCTATCAGGAAAGAAACGAAACCCTACAACAACAACTGGAACAGCGGCATAAGTTTCAAAAGATTAGTGACTCGGAAAAAGTTGGGGTTTCCACTAATGGGCCACAAAACTCACCAGGTCTGTTGTGTATATTGTCATTCTGAAAACTAGCTCTTTTTAATTGCTTGCTGACAAAGTGGTATCAAAACTTTTTACCTCAGTTGAAGTTCTTGCTGAACTAGCGTGTGTGGTTCATCATTTATTCATTTATGTGGTGTGAGTGGCTGAGTGCATTGTGGGAAAAAAATATCTCAAGTTTGCTTGACTCTCTATTTTCTTATGCCTCAAATAAAGTGACATGAGTGAGAAGAGAAGAAATGCTTGTTCTTCTTCCATTTTGAATGTTGGACAAATCATACTTCTACTTTAGTGCTAATGTGTTATTGGTTTTGCAAAAGGTTTTGGTCTTATTTTCCAAAGCATTAGTCATCATTACCTTCTAAGTAAATCAAATTTTGTTTCTCGTCTTCATGTTGGATTAGCAGCTAAGCCAACAGCTCGTGACACTACAAAAGTTAAGAATCGTGTGGTGCCGGTACATCGCAGGCAAGCGTTGTTACCATCATATTTACCTTACTTTCTAGTTTCTAGCACTACTGTAATTTATCATAGTTTTTCACTCACCTTTTTTCCTTGGGCAGGACCAAAGTTAGAGGGGCCCTCTTGCATGATAGTGACAATGATAAATAACTCGG
>JASCZI010151535.1:0-19857 GCA_036250425.1 Stylosanthes scabra | reverse complement strand
ATACACAGCTATCATCACATTCCAAATTCCAACTAATCCTGTTAATGCAGCAACTAACCACCCAAAATAACAAAAAACCACCGCACATGGCAACTTAACTAATTTACACATTCAAAATTATCTCTCTGGCATTGCAGCGCCAACTTAACTAATTTACACAAGTGAGCCACAGAGCAGATTAGAAAACGCCCGAGCCAACACAATAACCAATTCAACCTCATCAGGTTCTAAAACGAAAATCGTTTTCTTCCCCACATCCTTCTCAACTACGGTTATCAACAGAGCCAAGGGAAGCGGAAGCTCTTACCTTCGAAGCTGCAAGCTGAAGACACGGACGGATAGCAGCGAGGGGCAGCTGAACACTGGTCGGGCAACCGTGGAGGCCAGCTTGCAAAGGACACGCACCGGCGACGTTGACGGCAACGGGAACCGATTGGTGCTCCGCCGACTGCAGCTCACCCACACCGCGGGGACGGCACGAGGGCAACTAACCGAGTAGCCCCCACCTCAGTCTGCAGAGAGAAGGACAAATGTGAAATTCAATTTGGGGGTAGATCCATCAAATTAGGGATTCATATCTCACTTGAGGGTATTTCTGTCATTTGCAGTTAATTCCATCTATTTTTTATTAAACCAAACACAATACTGAGACACAACTAAAATTAGTCAATTCTAAACCAAACACAATACTCCACTCAAATTCAGTCTAAGTCTCCTAATCCCAGTACACCAGTATCAGTCTCTGAGTCACAGTCTCACAACCAAACGCAGCCTAAAGGAGTTGTTTCTAGATTTTTTTTAATCAAAAATATGTTAAAGAGGTTGGAATTTAATATTTCTATTACAGAATAAATGTTATTTGAATTACATTTTATTGGTAAGTTGTTTATAAAATTTAGTTAATACAAATATCTTTAAAATATATGTTAAAGATTATTATGAGTAAAATCTTTTTTATTTTTATTTTAATGAATACACAATAAATTTAAACTACGCATATATTTTTCTATTATTTTTTATTGATATCTTTATTATGTGTCATTAGGGTTAGAGTTCGTGTTAGATAATTCTTTTCTTACGCAGTAATATTTAGATAATACAAATTTAAAATTATCTTATTTAACTTAATATATATAATGTCATGTAAACAATATTTTATGATTATATAATTATTAAATTTAATATTATTCAATTATTCCAGCATAATTAAATAATGCAAAATAACATAACTTGAAATTGATTTAGGCTAATTTTCTATTGTCCTTATCATAAAAGTTTTCTTTTTTTTTTTTTTTTTTTTTTAAGAGAGAAAAGGCTCGCCCTATATATAGAAACATATCAAGTTCGTAACAATCCAAGTGCAACAATATAACTTCTTCTCAATCTCTGATAATGGAAGAAATTAAAGTTGAAATCATTTCTAAAGAAGACATTAAGCCTTCTTCTCCAACACCCTCTCACCTAAGAACCTTTAAACACTCCATTTTGGATCAAGTCTTTCCCTATCCATATACTATAATCATTCTATTCTACACCTCACACAATCTCTCTGAATTCCCCAAGAGATTAGAATTGCTTAAACAATCACTATCTGAGACACTAACCCATTTCTACCCCCTTGGTGGCAGGATCAAAGATGATTTGTCCATTGATTGCAATGATGAATGTGCTAATTTTGTAGTTACAAAAATAAACTGTCCTATTACAAAGATTCTAAGCAAGCCTGATATATATTCATTGGAAAAGTTTCTTCCGGTTTCTATCTCTCAAAGAAAATCAATACGAGATCATGTCATTAACATTCAAGTAAATGTCTTTGATTGCGGCGGAATTGCCATTGGATTTTGCATTTCTCATAGGATCCTTGACGCCGATTCACTTAGCACCTTTCTGAAGGTGTGGACAGAAAGAATCAATCAGAATTGCAATTTGAAACCATTGACTAAACCGAACTTTGAAACAATTTCTCTCTTCCCTACAAGTACTTTACATTTTAGAGATGTATCAAAGAAGCTTTGGGGTTCTGCATTAAAGGAAACAAAATGGATCACTAGAAGGTTTTTGTTCACAAATTCAACTATAGCCACCTTGAAAGCTCAAATTTTAGAGAATCATCATCCTACTCGTGTCGAAATAGTTTCTGCCTTGTTGTGGAAGTTTTTCATGGCCGCGTCGAAGGCACATTCTGAAACTCAAAAGCCTTCTTTGGTGACTCATGCGGTGAACCTTCGCAAAAGAATGGACGAATCTCTTCGTCCCGAGAATTCTATAGGGAATTTTCTTTGGTTCTCTATAGCAAAACACATGGATGAACACGAGTCGAGTTTAGATGAACTGGTGAGTAAATTGAAGAAGTCAATTCAACAAGTTGATAAGCATCTTGATGCAAGATTCCAAAGTGATCATGAGGAGGGAAGTTCAATTATTGAAGATGGTCTTAGGAATCGTTTGAGTAAAACAAGGGTTGAAGCATTGGAAAGACTAGCTCTTAATAGTTGGTGTAATTTTGAATTCTATGATGCTTATTTAACCTATGTGGGTTAGTATCATTGGTTTAAGAGGTACTTTAATGTATACAAATGTAATAACCTTGATTGATACTAGGTTCAAAGATGGTATAGAAGCTTGGGTTACCTTAGATGAAAAGAAAATGAAATATTTTGAGTCATGTACTGAATTGCTCAGTTATGCAACTCTTGATCCAAGACCTCTTGACACAGGGATGTACAAGGTCTAGCTCAAGGTTGTTGGCTTGAATTATTGAAGTTTCATCTTCATATAAGAAGAAAAATCACTAATGTGTGTTGCATCTAATAAGTGTTATTTCTTGTTTTGATGCAATTATGAAGAGAGGTTAATAATGTGTCCGATACATATTAGTCAAAGTTTGTAAAATTCCTATAGTATTAGAATTTGAGAAATAAGAAAAAAAACTAATCGACATAATAATAATCAATAAAAAGTGATCATTTAAAATTAAAAAAATAGATAATTCAAAAAAATAAAATTGACCATCCAAAATTAAAAGAATAGATTATCCAAATAAATAAACTAAAACATCCAACAAAATAAAATTGACCAACTACTATTTCTTCCCTCTTTCTTAAGTCGCCTCTCTCTCTCCTTCCTAGCCTCCCATTCTCTTTCTTTGTTCCTCCTTCTTTCTCTTCTTTGTCTCTATCTTTCTCTCTCTCTCTTCTCCATAGTCTCCACTTCCTCTCTCCCGCAATCCACCCCTCCTCCAGATCAAGCATCTGCGCTCACTCTCGCTCTTCCCGTCGTCTCACAGTGATGACAGAGAACAATTCCAATAGCCATGATAGTGATGACGATGGTGTTGATGTGATGAAGACGACTGCGCGATCAGAATCTATACGATTGGGAGAGGCCGTCTAGGAGAAAGTTGCTATGTTGGTTATTTTCTATACATTGGCTACCTATTCTTATTCTATTTTTATATATTTAACAACATACTTGTTAGAGTTAAAATTCAATTTGACTCCCGAAATTTGAATCATAACTCAAAGTGGCTCTATAATTTATAGTTACTCAATTTGAATTTCGAAGTTTAAAATCGTAACTTATATTAGTCCGTGAAACTTATAATTACTCAATTTGGATTCCGAAAATTGAAATCATAATTCACATTAGTCTCAATCCTATTTTTATTATCATGTTACTTAATGGTTTACGTAAGCACACCGTTAGCGAAAATGTGATTAGGCACGATTTTAAAATTTTTTGAAATATAAATTGAGTCATTATAAATTTTAGTGACTATTTCAAATTATGATTCAAATTTTAGGAACTCGTGGATGTTAGCGCGGTCCAAAACTTAGATAAAAACGAAAACTTGAATTCGAACCCCACTCTTTTACCACATAATATTTTACAGCAAAATAAATAATGACATTTAAAAGCAGGTGGGAGCTGGCTAATTACGAAAAGATAGGCGTCCAAGTTTTTTCAATCAAGTTAAAGTGATTAATTAATAATACACATAAAAACAAAGAATTGATCTAATACTTAGGGATTAATAAAAAATATGGTCTATTGAAACTTGTGATTCCAACTTTGTTTTTCAATAAGAAGTGATGACTTCGGATTGTGTGTTAATATTAGTAATGCCAATAACACGTAATTCAAATGGCATTTATTCTCTTTTTTTAGTAGAGATCTCGAATTCGAGTCTTTTCTTATTCTATCTTTGCTAAAAAAAAATAGTATTACTAATTTAATTTAATTAACAATATGCGAAGAGGATTGATGGATTTTTCTGTTCCTACTTTTATATTTTTAATTTATTGAAAAATAAATATTGAATTATCTAATAACTTTTTATTAATATTTTATGGTTATGAAAACTATAAGTTTTTAGAAAAAGACTGAAATTAGATTTCAAAAACGTTTTGTTTTCAGATTTTAAAATTTTCATTTTATTAGATAAATCAATATTCACATAAATTTGTTTGTTTATATTAAAATTAATTTTATTTTTTATAATTTCTTAAATAAATCCAAGAGTGGGTGATTAAATTAGCCCTTAAAAGATAATATTTCAAACAATAATGCTAGGTAACCAACAAAAATTCAACCAACAACTTAAATTAGATGTTCTATTTCTATTATTGGTTGCTTTAGGTTTCAGATGTTCTATTTCTATAAAAGCTAATAAGCTATGAATGTTCTATTGACTTTTATTGTGAATGTTATATAAACAGCAATTACGGATATTTTATTTTTATTTGCTAATTTATTGATTAAAAAAATATTGATTATCTATACTTTCTATTTTTCAAATTGATTCTTAAAAGATTTTGTCTAATTTATTTTTTATTTTAATTTCTGACGAGGACTGAGGACCATGATTAACTTAATAATAGTTAAAGCTCGTCATCCTTCTCAATGAATGTGTTTAATAATTTAACAGCGGTTAAACTTAAAAATTAATTACATGCCTAACTTGCATTATTGGTTATTGCATTGCTAAGTCCGCAGCAGCCTATGAGTTAATTCACGGTAAAGGATTTAATGTTGTTGCACATAAATTTAATTTAAAATTTGTAATTTAAAATTTAGAATAAAACTACCTAATGACATATCAAAACTATCTAAATTGTTATATTAATTATTGATGTTTAGATAGTTTTTATAAATAAAACTTATTTTTCATGAATAAAAATTTTTTTTCTTTATTCATAAATAATTTTGTGTGCCCGAATATTTCGTGGATAGTTTTGATATTTTTTCTTTAAATTTTCACTTTTGTCAATTTTTTCAGATTTGATGTTAATGAAGATAGATGAATGATAAATATGATATAGTTAGGTTCAACTAAAATGGTTGTAGGGATTTCATTGACAATTTTACATGGAAATTATAGTATTCAAAACAAGGAGAAGTGAAAATGAAAAAGGAATAATTATAAAAAAGGTTGCCAATGAATGATTTTGTTTATTTGTTACTTAGTTGAACTCGATTAATAGGGTGGTTGATTAGGGTCTTTTCAATTTTTTTCTTTCAATTATTTATTAAGTATAATATTTTATTATTCAATATTTTTTCTCACATGATTTTTTCTGGTTCTACATAAAAAATGTATGATGAGAGATACCTTACAACAAAAATTGAAAAAAAGAAGAAAAAAACAATAAAATATTAAAATCCATTCTTGTGTTGGCCCCTACTGTAAATGGCATAAAGTTTTGCTCTCGTACCTTATCTGTAAAAAGTTAATCATAAAAAATTGGGAATGAAGCTTAAAAAATTTTCTCGCACGCATATCTAACGTGCCTTGCTAGCTCTGCAACCATATTAGTAGCTAGTTTGCATATTAATTTTAGATTTTAATTATACTACTTTAGCTTTTGAGATTAAACTCCGTGCACTATAGTAGCTTCTGAGCCAATTTTCAATAATAAATTAGCGTCAGATTGATAATCTGGCACAATTACTACCATGTGCCATTGTTAATAACCTTAGAAGACGATGAGTTAAATTTTAGAGAAAAGTAAAAGAACAAGTCTCAAATATGGCAACTTTAAAAAGTTTTGTGCTAATTTTGTACCTTTTTACATACAATTTTTTTTTCCAATAATGTATAGTAAACAAATGCTTTAAACAATATTCTTTTAGAATGATACTCAATAGCCATAATTTAAATTTATCTTATTTAACTTAATATTTATAATTATATAATTATGACATTTAATATTATCTAATATTATGCATTTATTTCAGTAATTATTAAATAATTTATACAAAAATAAAATTAAAATAGCTACTTCTAACTACCTAACTTTAGTTACCAAACATTTTCCTTAAATTTATTTACGTCATCATAAATTTGTTTCTACTTTCTAGGAAGAAAATGGCTCTATATATAGAAACATTTCAAGCTTGTTATAATGCAAGTGCAATAATATAATATTCTTCTCATCAATCTCTTCCAAAAAAGGTGAAGAAAAAAAATGGAAGACTATATAAAGTTGAAGAAATTTCCAGAGAAGACATTAAGCCTTCTTCTCCCACACCCTCTCACCTAAGAACCTTCAAACACTCTATTTTCGATCAAATTAATCCTTTTCCATATACCCCAATTCTTTTATTCTACAATAGTAATCCCTCTGAATTTCCCAAAAGGGTAGAATTGTTTAAGCAAACACTATCTGAGACACTAACCGATTTCTACCCTCTTGCTGGCAGGATCATAGATGATTTCTCCATTGATTGCAATGACGAAGGGGCTAAGTTTGTAATAGCAAAAGTGGGTTGTCCTATGACAAAGATCCTAAGCAAGCCTGATGTGTATTTAATGAACAAGTTTCTTCCAGTTTCATTTCAACATGAAGCATCGACAGGAGAAGATCATGTGACTAACATTCAAATCAATGTATTCGATTGCGGCGGAATCGCCATTGCGTTTTGCATTTCTCATAGGATCATGGATGGCGGTTCATCTAGCACCTTTTTCAGGGCGTGGATAGAAAGAATCAACCACATAACCTTGACTAAACCGAATTTCACAACAATTTCTTTCTACCCTGAAGCCACTTCACATTTTAGAGACATATCAAACCAACGTTGGGGTACTCTCCTTAAGGAAGGAAATTGGATCACAAAGAGATTTTTATTCGGAAATTCAGCTTTAGCCACTCTCAAGGCTGAGATAACGGCGGCTGATGATCCGTCCAAGAATCATCAACCTTCACGTCTTCAAATAGTTTCTGCATTGTTGTGGAAGAATTTCATGGTAGCTTCCAAGGCACAGTGTGGAACTCAAAGGCCTTGCATGGTGACTCATGCAGTGAACCTTCGCCAATTCATGGAAGAATCTCTTCATCCTGAGAATTCTGTAGGGAATTTTATTTGGATTTGTACGGCAGAACACACGGGTGAAGAAGAGGTGGGTTTGGATGAGTTAATAAGCAAGTTGAAGAACTCAATTCAACATGTTGACAGGGATCTTGTTGCGAGATTCCGGAGATACGAGGATGCAAGTTCAATCTTAGAAGATGATGTTAAGAATGTTTGCAGTAAAACAATGGATGAGGGATTTGAAACATTTGGTTTTACTAGCTGGTATAACTTTGGAGCATATGAACTTGATTTTGGATGGGGAAAACCTATATGGGTGAGCACTACTGGTTTAAGAAATACTTTACCATGTCTGAATATGATTGTCTTGTTGGAAACTAGGTTCAGAGATGGTATAGAAGCTTGGGTCACCATTGAGGAGGAGAAAATGAAACATTTGGAATCATGCCCTGACTTGCTCACTTATGCAACTCTTGATCCAAGTCCTTTGACAATGGGGTCTTCTGCAGGATCTAACTCAAAGTCGCAGACTTGAAGTTTGAGGATTCTATTTGTAAACCAAAATCAATCATTGTAATAAATCATTATTGTATAATACATGTTGGAATACAAAATACGTATTTCAATAAATATTATATATAAATAGCTGATTTTGGTGGCTAATTTTAGTATACAAATAAAATTATTACTTGAAGTTACATGATCTCCGCATAAAAAGAGAAATTACTAGTGTGTCTCTTATATATTATTAGTAAAAGCATGTATTTTGTTATTCACATAATAAAGGTGCGTACTCTCGTAAAGATTAGAATCATGTAGAGAATGCAGAATGAGAGAGAAAAATTATAGTGTGGGTCTCTTTTTTTTATATTTTTTTATACTTATAATAAATAAAGATGTATTTTATATACATATTCAATCTGTATTTGAGTTATATGCTTATATCCATATACAGATATATAAGTAATTAAGTATTATTTCTGTCTAAAAGTTCTACCATCCGAGCATTTATGTGTCGATGCAATTAAGATTAATAATATGTTCTAAAACTTTTCGTCTAATACTTTGCGATTAATCCAAAATTTGATCTTGATGAAACTTGTGATTTCAACTCTGTTTTCGCAATAAGAATTGATGACTTTGGATTGTTTGTTAATATGTTGTTGCGGATAAGGTTACTATTAATTTAACTTGATTATTAACTATATGATCAATTTCTTAATGTGTTAAAGAAGAGGATTGATGGATTTATCTGCTACTACTTTGATTTTCTCTAAGTTATTGAAAAATTAATATCGAGTTATCTAATAACTTTTTATTAATTTTTAATGGTTATAAAAAGTAAAATAAAGTTTTAGAATAGTGATTGAAATTAGATTTCAAGAAAGTTTTGTTTGGATTTAAAAAGTTTTATTTTATTAGATAAATTAATGTTCAGATAAATTTGTTTATATTAAATAAATTTAAGAGCTGATGATTAAATTAGTCCCTAAAAAATAATTCTTTAAATTAATTTTTAAAATTTTTTATTAATCATATTAGTTTCGTACAATCATCAGTCAAATATCATTTCATCAATTAGATTATAACATTTTATGTGTCACACAAAGATTGATGATATATCATTTTAAGTTTAACATCATAATCCATGCCATTTAATTGGCAAGAGGATCAATGTATTTGATAATTTTAATTTTTAAAAACTATCATAATTAAAAAAATCTTTTAAATAATAATTTAAATAATACAACATCTTTCGTATATGACTATAAATTCGTAACTTAAAACTATAAACGGATTTGTCTAATTTATTTTAACTTTTTACGAGGATTGGGGACCGTGGTTAGCTAGACTTTAATAATTAGGTACCGATTAACTTAATTAACTTAATAATAGTTAAAGCTAGTCATCCTTCTCTATGAACGTGTTTAATAATTTAACAGCGATCAAATTAAAGATTATTATTACATGCCTAACTTGCATTATTGCTAAGTCCGTAACAGCATATATTAGTTTAGTTAATTCACAGTGTAAGATTTAATGTTGTTCCACATAAACTTAATTTAAAATTTATAATTCAGAATAAAAGAATAATTTTAAAATATTAGCTAATATTAATTGAACAAAAATTAAATGCATAATAAATTTTTTATATAATATTATAGGTAATCAAAACTTGGAAGTGGGGTGAAGAAAAAAATTGTTTAGATAATATTAGCTAATAGTTAAATTATCTTATGTAATTGTGAGGAGGAAGAGTCTCTTTTGGTGAATTAATTTTTGTTGAATTGTTGTTTATACTTGTGTTGTGGCGGAGTGTTGTGGTGCTTGTATTGAGGCGAAGTCTCTTTTTGTGGTGTTTGTATTGATGAGGCGGAGCCTCTTTTCGTAAATTAACTTTTGTTGAATTGTCGTTTGTACTTGTGATGAGGCAGAGCCTCTTTTGATGTTGTTGTATTGTTGAGGTGGAGCTTTTTTTGGTGCTTGTTGTGAGACTGAGACTCTTGTGGTGATGCTGTTGTGTCGTTGAGGCAAAGCCTCTTTTTGGTGCTATTTACAATGAGGTGGAGCTTCTTGTGGTTATACTTGTTTTTCTATGCTACTTTTATTGAGGTGGAATTCTTTTTGATGTTGTTGTGTTGAGTCAGAACCTCTTTTGTTGATATTTACATTGAGGCAGAGTCTTCTTTTTGTGATGTTTGTTAAGATTATACTTCGATATGCGTTTTTGATGGAGAAACTTTCTTGATTAGAAGCTGAATCTCTTTTTGTGTTGAGGCGGAGTCTCCTTGTGTATTGGCTGTTAAGTTGGTTTATGCAGATGGTAATGGATACAAGGCGATTTGTAAAAGATAAAGAACACGAGACCTCTGACCATTAAATACTTTGGTGTAGTGATTGGAGATGTATTTTTATGTTGTAATTTTTTTTCATTTTGCTGTAATTTTAAATCCTCCTTGAATCCTTAATGGCAATGCCGAACGAAATTTGAGGAGGTTTCTACTTACTTCTTGATTGGGTCAAGACTCTTGTACTATCTTAAAAAAAAAGTGCGTACCTTACCCGACCGCTGACAAAATACAATATAGACTACGAGGTCTTTGTTAAAAAAAATACTCATCCCAACCCTTGATTTTTATGAACATTTGACAACTTAGCCATTCCATTTATATTGGATTAACAGAGCATACACGTGGCACGTTAAGTGATGATATGTCCGTTAAGTGACATGTATGATAGACTACCCAACCGCTGATAATTTCTTTTAAAAATAATATTCATCTTCTTCTATCCACTTAGCCTTTAATAATTTCTTCATCTTCTTCCTTTCTTCAAGCTCTTAATAATTTTTTTATCTTCTTCCTTTCTTCAAGCCCCTGATAATTTCTTTATCTTCTTCCTTCCACCCAGTTCCTGATAATTTTTTTTAACATTGATCTTCATCTTCTTTCCTCCATTGATGAACCCTAATTACTTCAAGTACTTTTTTTTTCTTTATAGAACATTTTTTTCTCTTTCATTTGTTTATCTTCCACCATCATACTCTTTTTTCATTTTTGTTCATCACCCACTACCATACTCCTTCTTTTTTATTTTTGTTCATCACCTACCACTTTCATTTATTTCTCTATTCCATTTATATTCTGTCATTAACAAATTCATCTTTCTCGCGGTCAAATTTTATCAATGAAATTTTTTGAATGAAGATGATTAGAGTTTGTCATAATTACAGATAAGAAGAAAGATTTTTGTAAAAAAAAAAAAAAGATGAAACTTATTTTTATCAGGGGTTAGATTGAATTCGTTTGTATATTTTGTCACTTAACATTCATGTCGTCCCGTTTACATGCCACGTATGCTAATTCCATTAACATTTAAACCATACCATTAATAGAAGGACTAATTTAATAAACAAAAATTAACTTTAAGAACCGAATTGAGGATTTTTTTTATTAAGGATTTCCTTAATTTTCGATGTCATTATTAGGAGCTTAAGAAAATATATACCATACGAATTGAATGTTTAGTGGCCGACATGTGTTAGTACACATGGCTCAATTTGTTTATCAGTGCTTCATATCACGATTGGTTCAAGCTTACGACCATATCACCAAAATAATTTTTAAAGTTCCAATTGTACTACTTTTAACTGTTGAGCTATTTTTCGATAAATCAACACCAAATTAGTGTAATTAGAATTTCAGAAATTATTTCGATGCAAAATCTAATTTCAGAGATTTTAAGACTTTAATCTTAGTTCGCCAAAAAAATAAATTAAGGTAATCCACGTATACTTATAAATGTGATTTACCAATCTGGATGAGTAAATAATTTTACCCAATTGGAGGCGAATATGTGGGTAGGATTTAGTAAACACCTGCTTTAACAATATATGTTAAGTTATTATTAGCAAAATTAAAAGTTTTTATTTTAATAACTATATAACAAATATATCGAAAACTTAAAATTTATATATTTTTTAATAATTTTTTATTGATAACTTTTTAATGTGCCGTTAGGCACGTATTAGCTAAATATGTTTTAAGAAGTCAATAAGTTAAAGCTACGTTATTTAATTTAATATATATATTTTCTAACATTTATAATTTATTATTTAATTATCCAATCTGTTTTATATATATAAAAGTTGATACACACTTATGCTATCATAAGAAATTAACAACTCATTTATTATTATATTGCCACATAAGTTTCTTTTCCACTTTCTAATTTTTATAAATCTTTTATTTTTTTCAAAAAATATTCTCTCTTCATTTAATATCATTCATTACCTAACCACTATCATTAATATTATTTTCTAATTAATCTTCATAATAAATCCATAACTTATACTAACCTTAGCTTCTAATTAATGAATTCAAATATTCAATATCATGTATTTCTATCGTATAAAAGTTGATACAAAAATTTTATAATAAGTATGTGGTAATGAGCATATAAGATAATGGAATGTATATATCTATTTTGGCCAATTAATTCCAACTAAATTATTTATCTCTATGCTAAATAGAATATCATTTTGGTATTAAATAGTATAAAAAATAACAATAAAACCAACTTCTATTTGACATCGAAATAATCTTTTATTTGGTATAAAAAACAACTTAATTAGACTTGATTCGAAAAAATAGGTATACAAAAGAATTATTACATAACGTATTATCGCTACGTGCCCGAAACGGACTACTTTACGATGAGGATGCGACCGAAAAAATTATAATGAATTGAAATCATGGAGTCGCCACCAATTTTATTATGAAAAAATCGGATAAAATCTTGAATTTTTTTTTAAAACTGATCTTTTTAAAAATAATCTTGAGTTCGGGAGTCTGATTATGTGTAAGGAAGGGTGAAAACTTAATTCCACTGCACCCTTAAACACATTCGTCGAAAACGATTACCTTGGAGTATTTTATGCGAATTATTATAATTTAAATAATATTTATTATTTTTTATTATTATTATTTCTGGTAACACCAAGAAACAAACTGTCACAGGCCAGAGATAAACTCATCCACTAAACGATACGCACAAATATTATCCACTAAATTAATGATGAACACAAAACAGTAGAAAAAAAAGAACAATAATTACTTCAAACAAAATTTAAACAAAACCTCATTGAATAAAGCAGCAACCAAAAATAAAAATTTATTTTCATAATAAAAAAAAGACCATAATGCCAAGCATGGAAACAAGATTACTGAACAATGAATATGCTACAATTTCCAAGATAAAAAAATGAATAAATAAATGAGTAAAACTAAAGTAATGGTACAACATATAATTATCGTCGCACATGGCACAACATATGCAAATATCACAAGTTACAAAGGCACACCCCCTTTTTTTAAACATTTATTCGTTTATAATCAATCTCTAGATTTTATTTTTATTTTGGTATATATGGTAGGCATATAAGTGACACAGAAAAACTTGAAAGGGGTATAAAGAATTCCATGAGCAAAAATAAGGTTGAAAAATATGAGCCAGACTTAAAAGTAGAATCGTTGAAAACAGGGGTAAGTCCTCTCCCTTTTTTTTAAACTAAAATTTATTATACGAATTTTAGAATATTACATAATAAAAAGAAATGTATCACATCTCACATCAAGCAAAATACCTAGAATATGCTTGTTATATTTATGCTCTTCAATGAATTGATTTTTTTCACTTGTTATCTTGCCCTTTGTTATGAATTTTTCTTCTTCAAGATGTATTCTTTTTTTTTTTTTGTTCTTCCCTTTTTTTTTTAAGAAATTTTTTTTCAAAAAAGAAGCCCCTTCTTCAGTTGCGTTCTTCTGAATTTATTGCATGCAAAAAGATGTCCCATTATTGTGCACCCATGCTTTCCACCTTATTCTTCGCTGGCTTCCTTGCTTTTGATCGACAGGTTCAAGTGGTGTCCATTAATACTTTAGGTGGGAGCTTTGCGTTTTATCTTTTTTGGTGGCCATTACATATTGTTCTTGCTTTCTTGTTGTTTCACTATCTTTATGATGATTTTGGATGATTTGGAACATTGTAACTCCAATCCTCATATTTTTCTTCTTTTGATATCCTACAAGAAGTCTTTTTGATCCTGAAAATATTGGACTGAACTGAAGAACAAATTTTGTGTTTTGTTTTTTTTTTTTGAAGAACATTTTTATTTGCATCATATAACAAGTACACTGCACACATTTAAAATTTTTTTTTGTGGTCCAAAGTCCATTTTTTTTTAAAAAAAAGAAAAATTATTATTGGTCGGACAAAATACAATATTCACACATATTATTATTTATTATTACTATTATTTATAATTGTGTGATGTTAGATGTTAGTAATTTTATCTGAATAGTAATTTTATATTTTTTAATATTAAAAACTAATAAACTTCAACAAGATAATCTACAGAACTTTAACAAATTGAATTAATTATATTTAGTACATAACTAACATATTATATAGAACTATATTAATAACAATTTTTTATTACAAATATTTTTTATGTATATTATTTAATCTACTTCAACTTATTTTATAACGACCTTATTTGCTATTATTTTTCCATTACTCATAATCTGCCAAATGAATTGCAAAAACATTTCCAAGCATCATCAACTTTTTACTTGCTATACATTACAATCTAACATGATTAATAAATTAAAATTCATTCATCATTTTATGCTACATTTTATCTCCATTATCAATTATTTTTTCTAATTCTTTTTTTTAAAAAAAAAACTCTAAACACGGACAACTAAAACAAATTTTAAAATTATATTATAAAATATTTTTTAAAAAATATATGCAAATAAATATATACTTCGATTCTTAAATAATATAACATTTTTAAATATATATTATATAGTATAACTAATTCAGTTTCTGCGCATCACGCAGGTCTTAATCTAGCAAATAGATGCTTTAAACAATATCCTTTAGAATAGTATTGGTAGCCATAATCTAAATTTATCTTTCTTAATTTAATATTTATAATTTTATATATATAATATCTATAATCATATAATTATAACATTTGATATTATGCATTTACTTCATTAGTTATTAAATAATTCAAACCAAAGTAAAATTAAAATAACTATGATAATTACTTAATTTTGGTTATCAAACATTTTCCGTCTATTTATGATTACGCAATAATAAATTTGTTTCTAGAAAGAAAATGGTTCTATATATAGAAACATTTCAAGCTTATTATAATGCAAGAGCAATAGTATAATATTCTTCTCAATCTCTCATAAACTGCATAGAGGTGATTTTAGCTAAACAATGGAAGAATTTAAGGTTGAAGAAATTTCCAGAGAAGACATTAAGCCTTCTTCTCCCACACCCTCTCACCTAAGAACCTTCAAACACTCTATTTTGGATCAAGCTAATCTTTTTCATTATGGCCCAGTTGTTGTATTCTACATCTCACACAATCTCTCTGAATTCCCCAAGAGATTAGAATTGCTTAAACAATCACTATCTGAGACACTAACCCATTTCTACCCTCTTGGTGGCAGGATCAAAGATGATTTTTCCATTGATTGCAATGATGAAGGTGCTAATTTTGTAGTAGCAAAAGTGAACTGTCCTATTGCAAAGTTTCTAAGCAAGCCTGATATATATTCATTGGAAAAGTTTCTTCCGATTTCATTTCTCCATGAAACATCAATAGGAGATCATGTAACTAACATTCAAGTCAATGTCTTTGATTGTGGCGGAATTGCCATTGGATTTTGCATTTCTCATAGGATCACCGATGGCGCTTCATTTAGCATCTTTATTAAGGCGTGGACAGAAAGAGCCAGCTACAACCACAATTCAGAACCTTTGGCAAAACCGAACTTTGCAACGATTTCTCTCTTCCCTGCAGCTACTTCACATTTTAGAGAGATATCAAACCAACGTTGGAGTTATATCCTTAAAGAAGGAAATTGGGTCACAAAGAGGTTTTATTCACAAATTCAGCTATAGCCACCCTCAAGGCTCAAATATTGGCGAAATCTTCGGCCGATCCATCGAAGAACCATCCTTCACATGTTCAAATAGTTTCTGCATTGTTGTGGAAGTGTTTCATGGTTGCTTCGAAGGCACAATTTGGAACTCAAAGGCCTTCTTTGGTGAACCATACGGTGAACCTTCGCCAGCTAATGGAAAAATCTCTTCATCCTGAGAATTCTATAGGGAATTTTCTTTGGTGCTGTACGGCAGAACACACAGGCGAACATGAGTTGAGTTTGGACGACTTAGTGAGCAAATTGAAGAACTCAATTCAACAAGTTGACAAGGATCTTGCTGCAAGATTTCAAAGATATGACGATGCAAGTTCAATTGTAGAAGATGATGTTAGGAATCTTGGCAGGAAAACAAGGGGTGACGCATTCGAAACATTATTTTTTTCCAGTTGGTATAACTTTGGAGTATATGATACTGATTTTGGGTGGGGAAAACCTATATGGGGGGGTCCTATTGATTTAAGAAATACTTTAATGTGTATGAATACAATTGTCTTGGTTCATACTAAGTTCAGAGATGGTATAGAAGCTTGGGTTACCTTGGAGGAGGAGAAAATGAAACATTTGGAGTCATGCCCTGAATTGCTCACTTATGCAACTCCTGATCCAAGTCCTTTGACAATGGGGTCTACAGGATCTAACTCAAAGTTATAGACTTGAAGTTACATCTTCCTATAATAAAAGGAGAAATTACTAGTGTGTCTTTTTCTTTTTTTTTTTAAAGGTATCCTAAATCCGGTAGATCTAGACTAATCTCTTACGTCTTTTCGGGAGGTTTGATGTGCACCAAGATTCGAATCCGGAACTAAACACTTAAGCAATTCAAGCCACGAAGAGGATGTGACTCTAGTGTGTCTCTTATATATTAGTAAAAGCATGCATCTTGTAATTCACATAATAAGGTGGGTCATATGAAGACTGAATACATAGATATATATAAGTATGGAAGTGTTTTAGGTATAATCGGGAATCAGGTGTTCTTGTGTTTTTAATCGTTGATCTTAAATGATTTTAATTATAAAATATATATAAGTTTGAAATCAACGGCTAAAAACACAGGAACACCTGAATTTTCGGTATACCTGATACGCTTCGTATAAGTATTATTTCTGTCTAAAAGTTCTACTATCAGAGATTTTATATGTTGATGCAATTAAGAAGAGAGATTAATAATCTGTCCTATACATATTAGTCAAAGCTTGTATAATTCCCATGGTATCAAAATGATTCTCTATAGCTCCAAAAGCTAGAAAAGTTACCATTAATTTAGAGCACAATGTTTTCTTCATAAGGGACTAAGTAAATTGAAATTTGATCCATAAATTAATTCAAATAACGTTTAGTCCAAACCCACCAATAAAGATAAGCTGGGGTATCAACAATTCAAAGTTACCATTTCATACATAAATTACATGCCTATATTCCAAATCATAACAATTTTAATAGTATAATGAAACCTGCAATATTACAGATCAAATTGAACAATGAAAATAAACAAACTATTCCCAAAAGGTTTGATATTCACACCACCTAGCTAGTATCTAGTAAAAAGTTTATTTACCTTCTGATTAAGTCTTAATTTCATTGTCTTCAGAAACATTCATAGGCAACCTTGACCATAGCACATAGTTCCTGGAATCAATAATCTTCCTACGAACGACAATGAAGATGCTTAACAAAATGCAGATAGCAGCCGCAAAAGTAAGCAAAATGTTTGCGTTTCCACTTGTCCAGTTCTTGAGAACAAAACCAGCACATACTTCACCATCAAGACTATTATGAGAATTGTTCATCTTCAAAACCTCAACTCCATTCAAGATAGCATCATAGACATATGGCATGCTGCTATTTGAAGGGCCTATGGCCACACTCAAGTTTCCGATTCCATTTCCATCCACGATAAAGTCGGCATAAAATGGTGAAGCCAATGAACCAGTGATTGATGATAGATCCAAATCTTGGAATGCTAGATAACCATTGACATAAACATTGAAATAGAGCAAACCAAGTTGAATACTAGCAATGTCGCAGAAATGCAACCTCACAAGGTACTTATAACCTCCAATTATTGGAAACTCCCATGTCACCTTAACATTAGGAACAGAATCATTGTTACTCTTGATCAACCTTGCACTGTTATACATATTATCTGGTCCAACTTCGCGGCTAGCTCCTCCTGCATGGTACTTGATCCTACCACCAAAGTAAAGCCTTTCAGATCCAAAACTTGATCTCAAGAACTCATTATCAGGAATCCAAGTCCTCCACAATGAATCATTGAATGGTGTAATCTTAGGACCCCCAACGGTGATCCTATACACAACTTCAAGAGCTTGGTTGCTTAATCCATTGAAATTCTCAATACCATTTGAACTAAGGTATGTTGCAGTTTCAGGAACAAGGTCCTTAGGTGCAGAAATCACCTCAATTGCATTCACAAACGCCAATTTGGAATCTTTAGTTGGAACAAAATGAATCACAAGGTTTTCCTCATTGAGGACTTTTATCAAACACTCGGTGATCACTGGTTTTTCACTACTAATCACTCTGCTAGAGTTGCTTAAAACAACAAAACCATTAACCAAGACATGAAATTGAGCCTCACCCAGATCATATTCTGTTGAATTGAATGCGAAAAAGTGAAGACGTACCATGTGTGTGCCTTGTTCCTTGATGGGGAAGACGTACTTTGTTGGCTTGTTGAAAACCATGGCTGTACGGTAGATTGAGGGCAAATTGGGAAAATTGTCCTTGTTTGTGAGTGGGAAAGCTCCGTTTGATGATGATGATAGAGCGGAGTGGTGGTTGCCGGAGAGGTCTCCGGAGAAGCGACGGAAGTCAACGGCGGTGGTTGACTCGTAGGAGCCGCAGTTGATGAGGTAGTTGTCTATGGGGGAGAACATGTGTGAGAGAACGGAAAGAGTTGAGCAAGAGAGGAGGAGGAGGAAGAAGGAGGAGGAGAGGATGCGCGTGTGGTGGCGCGTGAGAGCCATGATGGTGAAAGAATGGAAATGAAACAGAAGAAGTTGAGAATGAATGAATGAATGAAGAGTGAGTTGTGTTTGGATTGGAAGAGAGAGAGAAGAGCGCGTTGGAGGTGGGACCCACGCGCTGTTGGTGTCTGACAAGGTCTTCTTCTCTCCAGAGACAATAAGATGCTGTTAGATTCCCTTAACACCTCTGTTGTCAACTTGTCATAGGTTGGATGTGAATTGTGAACTGGTTTACTTTATTCGGCGCATATCGAAATGGATATAAAAGATTTAGACATAAAAAAATTTAATATAAGTTTTTTTTTATAAAAATTAAAATATAACACAGTAAATTCTATATATTTTTAATAAAATTCACATCTTTATTATTTATATTTGTACCATATAAATTCACACAAATATTCATACACTAATAAAATTATTTTGAATAAAAGTAATTTTCTAAAATATGAAATATGTATTCACTACTACATTGCAGCCATGTACCGACGGATATTACCGACGGCCTAGGAGCACGGTGTGTACCGACGGCTTAGCCGTCGGTATAAGTAATAGAGCCGTCGGTAAATTTATGTGTAAACCTGGGGGAAAATTGGCGCTGCGTACCGACGGCCAAGCCGTCGGTAGACCGTCGGTAATAATAAAATTCATTTCGCGCCAAACGGCGCCACGACAGCTTAATAACATCGACGGCACCGACGGCTAAGCCGTCGATGACACGGCCGTCGATGGAGATGAAGTTGTTGTGGCTTTTACCGACGGCTTAGCCGTCGGTAATAACAGAGACGGCTTAACCGTCGGCTGGCCGTCGGTAATATAATAGTGGCAGGAAAATTTGAATTCGGCTCGTCGTACGCTCCGCTTTTTTGGATTAATGAAACGCCGCGTTTCGCAGGCGTCGGTGATATTGTTGGGCTGCCATTGACGCAGGAGCTCCGGCGCCCCCCCCAATCGACGAGGCCGAGGTGTGGGCACGAGTAGCAGGCGGCCGCAAGCGGGGGAGGATTTATGGGATGGGT
>JASCZI010151534.1:14905-39624 GCA_036250425.1 Stylosanthes scabra | reverse complement strand
CGGCTATATATATATATATATATATATATATATATATATATATATATATATTATAATCAAGTCAACGTAATGGAGAAAACTCGAAACCAAACTAAATGACAACAAAATCAAACAGTAGATGAAGAAGAAGAATCAGTCAATCAAACTAAGTTTCATTAAGAGTTGTGTTATTTTCCCCTAAAATTTGTAAACAAATTTAACAAATATGCAATATTATGCATTTACTAAATTATGTTAACTTATAAATTTTTCTAATTTTGTATTACATTGAATTTGTGACTTATTGAATTGTATAGGATTCAACTAATTACAGAAAAAAACGAATACATATGAGATGAACTTCATTTAAAGACATCCTGTTTTAGAAAATAAACAAAGAGAAAATTGTCTATTTTATATGAATTAAGAGAAAAGAAAAGTTAAAAAAAAAAAAAAAAATTAAAGCTAAACAAAAGCTAGAACAGCCAAAGACAATAACATATACAAATAATTACGTTTTGAGGATAATAAAGGAATGGTTTAGTGTGAAGGAGGGTGGCGCCGATTTCCTTTACCAGATTCTATTATGATTTTTTATTATTTTCAGATTCTATATATAGACGTAGTATACTCTATATGTATGACTTTGAAGTTTGAAGTAAGTCCAATGCAAGTTGAAGAGTTTTTATGTCATTATCAAAAGTAAACGTAGTTCTTTTGAAAAATAAGGCAATGCCGCAAGCTACAAGCAAATAGGGAAATGCATGTATAAATATAATTATTTCAACGTAACGCTATTAGTGTTATACTTGCATTGGGGGGCCATAGCAACTTCATTCGGGAATATCTAATCCAATTCGGTTCGGTTTGGTCGGGTAAAGTTGCCAATCCGATCTGATTCGCACTTTATGGATATGTTATTATATAAAAAGAAAATATGATAAAAATGAGTGTCAAATTAATAATTTTTTAATAATGATATAAAAAAATTTTAATCACTAAATCAAAATAGTTAAATAAAAACTTAACAATTTTATTTATAAAAAAATCAATTTATTTAATTATTTATAAATAGTATATTTTTTAAAAAATTTATGGATAGAATTGAATACTCGCATATTGATGGTTGATAAAGTTAGAATTAACATATTTTAAATCTACAAATAATATAAAATTAAATTTAAATAAAAAAAATAACTCATGACTCGCAAATATGATTAGAGCCGAGTCTAAACTCTATTATCTTGATCCTTATATAAGTGTATATATGGTTATTATGGTCCTCTCTAGTTGAAACTTGCGACTTCTGATTTTGATTTTGTGCTCTCTTTCGTTGTCTCTTCCCTTTAGAAGAGGACACGACGCACACACAAATATATATATATTCTCTTTTAATTTTTTTTTTCTCTCCTCCTCCTCCACTACATTATATTATTACACAACAGTGCCGTGAAGAAAGGGAGAGAACAAATTGACGGACATAATAACTACTACTACTAATATACATACATACATATATGAATATGAATATTCCTACGTAAGTATCAACAAGGTTTTAATTTGGATGTATGTATATATGGTAGTGACATGTTCATTATATATATTATTAAATACGGAAAAATTATCCTTAAATAATTGTTAGAAAGACTTAATTATATAGTAAATGAAGACCAGGTGCACCAACAAAAAGATGCATGTTTGATTATGATATAGAGACACCACACACCAGCTATAACTTTAAGGGGAATTGTTAGGGTTACATTTATATTTGAAAAGAGAAAATATTAGGGTAAAAAACAAATTTGTGATTAATTTCTTTTTTATTTGAGAATGAAAAATATTTCGAATTTCATATTGAGTCAATATCACCTTAAAAGTTTTGGACTCTCCTATCACTACATTCACATGAACTACTTTTTGTAGTGATAATTTTTCCAAAATCTTATTATTCGTAATAATGGTGCTTTCATTGAGAGTTAAGTTAGCTAATTAGAAATGACTATATTTATGTGATATTAAGTGAAGTGCCGTGACAATACATAAAAAGTTGGTGTTTTTTTAAAAAATACCTATTATTATATATAATCTATTTTTTTCTTTTTGTTGTTTCCAAAATTTGAACCAAAACTTTTTAGCTAAATGGTAAGTATTTGCATATCTTAGTTAGACAATTAATAGTATCTATTAATATAGTCACAAAATCATTTTTTCTTTTAAAATTTAAGCTAACAGTAACATGAATAATTATGTTTCATACATTAACATTAGTACTTATAAATAGTCTGGTCTACCAGAATTAAAATAATGTTGAGTCTCGAAGTAGAAGCCTTTGGATTTGTAAGAACTTCATCATCAATCATCGTCCATATCGTCTAGATATAAAAGAAGTAATAATCCGAATCATCAATTAGTTCACTTAGATATTATAAAGTAGAAGTCTCTCAACAAAATTCTTTTCCAATCCATTAAATTAATATTATACTGATGAATCTAATAATAACATTTTAATTTAATTTGTTTGGAGTGGTTGAAAATTATAAATGTATGTGATGATGAATGAGAGTCCAAATTGTTGATCAAATAATGCGGGATAGACGCGCAAAGAATAATTGTCCGAGTCTTCTTGTAGGACCGCATCCTCATCAAATATTAAATATATAATCTTTGGATAAATTCCTTTAAAATATCACACCAATGCAACTATATATTATTATTATTCTGCTGGATCAAGTGTATTTAATTAAAATTGTTTGATCTTTATATATATAGAGTAGTATTAGTCGGCCTCTTTTTCAATACGTAGGTTAATTAATTGGCTTGTTTTGAATAAGAATATTCGCTAACTTAATTGTATCACCGTATCAATCACAAATTTGAAGCCTAATTTGGAGCCTTTTAGATTTCATTTTCCTTGAAATAAGAAAACAAGAATAATATTGTTTATTTTTGCGACAGTTTATACATTAACGACTACTATATTCATCTAAATTGTGGTTTTTTTAAAAAGGATAATGTTGTGATGAAGAGTCGAGTTTTAGTGAAAGTGAAAAATATTTCTTTTAATAAAAAAAATCATTGCAAATTTCTATATTTAATAAAAAGTTTACTCTTCACCTAATTATACATCTGTTGGTCACATTTCTTTATTAATGTTATTACTATTCAAATCCAGTTCCATTTTCTATCAATGCTGACAACCAGATAAAATAGTCAATAAACAGTTATTGCGTACCTGTGTTCCATAGAGACATCAAAGATGTGACATTAAAAACTAGAAATCTAGAAATTTTGATACTATATTGTAAAATTATTTTTTGAAAAAAAACTTAATGAATAAAAAAACCACATAAATAATTTTATCAGAGCAATATCCATATATTCAAATTCAAATATATATGTTAATATGTATAATCTAAACGACAAATAAAGCAGATGAGTTTTAATCAAGCCCTTAGATGCAAACATGTGATGTATGTTATTAATTGTATGGAAAATATATATTGTGACTCTAATTCCTGTAATGAAAATAAGTTTAATGCATTTTGAAGTATTAAACTTTAGAGTTTACAAAAAAATATATACTGTAAGGTGTATTTGACTTATTTGCCTATGTAATATATCATTTGATTCCTTTCCCTGGAAATGTGTAAGGTATATAATTAAAAAGAAAGTCCTCATTGATCGATCTTGCAAGAATCTCCTTTGAATTCGTTGGTGAGAATGGAGGACCATTCTATAGTTGATTTCCATTACTACTACATCCATTATAATTAATTAATAAGCATTATTACTTTTTATTAATTTGTTTCTTAATTATTGCAATTATATCATTTATCTAGAATGCTGGCACCTATTTAAAATAAGTTTTGTAAGTATGTGAACTATATATGCTTTTCTCATATAAATTAATTTTGGGCTAACTCATTCAATTTCAATATAATGTCATAATCTACTCATTTACATGATTTTCATTATATGTTATTGTAATTCAATAATTTGATAAATTATATATACGGTAACATTATATATGCATGTATCTATATATTTATTTTAATAAAAATGACTTATTTATTTTATTGTGATTAAATTTTTTTTATTAAATTTTATTATTTATATAGTTAAAATTTTTATATTTAATTTTATTATTTTTATATTTAGTGTGTGATTCTATTAAATATAAAAATATAAATGGATACATGAATTCATAAATAGAAAAATTTATTCAAATATATATAGTTAATACATGGAAATGTAGGAATGGCAATGGAGCAGGTACGGTATTCAAATAACCATACTTAAATCCAAAATTATAAGTATCTAATTTTAGTCTCATACTCAAATCATGCTCAAACCATGTGTATTTATAACATAAGTAAATTAAATTAAATTACTTCGATCTATAAGATTATTTATTATGTAATAAAATATTTTAGAATTATAATTAATACAAATAATATATAATTATTCGTAACATAATAATAATATAACAATTTTAAATAAAAAAATTAAATTTATGATTTTTCTAAACTAAAATTAATAAAACAATCATTTAAATATTATTAAATATTTAAAAAATCAACTTAATTATATATATATATATATATATGGGACGATGTAGGACGGAGAATGAGACGAGCTATGCCGGCTATCAATACCTAATTATCTATATCCATTCCATATTTATGCAATCGTCCCAAAAATTCACCTCAAGAAGCAGGTTGAGATGAGGCATGACAGGTAAAATTGTCATCCCTATTATATTATATGTACGTATATATATTGGTCAAAGGAGGATATTATTGCGTGTGTTATTCAAGAGTAACTAGTGTGAATTGTACAAGAAAATAGGCAACTCCTTCTAGAAAATATAAACCAAGAAACGACCCACAAATACACTACCTTGCTTCTTGTGATAACATTAGGGGAAATTGCAAGAAATCTCTCTTGACATGGTCTATAGTGACCCCACTTTTTTCCTTTTTTCCTAGCAACGTTATTTAATGATGATATACAAAAATGCTAAATGTATATTAAAAAATCTATTTATTTATGTATACTTATTATATACTAATTTACATATTTTTCAGTTAAATAATCTGTTATTAAAAAAAGTTAAATTTGTTATAGTATACTACTCAAATTTATCATAATAAAATAATTAGCCTTTTTTTATAGTAGGATATATCAACCTCGTATTTGTAGATGCTAGTCGATGATTAATAATTGTTTTTTTTTTACCTAGTTGAATAATATATGTTTGCAAAATTTATTTTATGTATGTGTATGTAACCTTTTAAAGTCATCATCATTTAACTATTGTAAAACAGAATGAACCACATGTTTACTTAAATTAAAAATTACATTATAATATACGATAATAATATAATAAATCTCAAATAAATAGATAAAAAACGAGCGATCATAGTTCATACCATTATTCTCACGTAGTTTTTTTTTATGGAAGTCTTGAGACCAACTATATATAGCCCAATAAATTTTCTCCCTATAAGCACACATCATATACCTTTCATTAGTATGTAGATATATCAAAATATATATATATATATTTCCTTAAATAATGCTATTTGATTAAGTGATTTTGGCCAATCAAGCGTAATCAAGTAATTTATTTTTATACTAAATAGAATATTATTTCGATGTCAAATAATATAAAAAAATCCACCTAAATAAAATTCTATTAAAATCACTTGTTCGCACAGATTTATTGAATTTATTGAATTCATTCCTACCGGCTATCATAAGCTTCTCCATCTTTATTAGTCCTTGCCAAATTTTCTGCACCACATATAAACAAACAATAACATATATAATCATTATTCTTTATTTGAATAAATTTAAATTTCTATACATTCACATATTCATCTATATATTTTCATACCTAATAAATTTACATATCTAGCACAGAAATTTTAAATAAATAAATAATAAAATCAAACATAAAAAATTTAAATTACAACAAAAAGAATAAATAAAAATTATTTTTATCGAGATAAATCGTAAATACATATACGTACAGTATTATAGTTTTCATTTATATATTTTATATACAAAAATTCTTCATTATTAGAATTTGTGAACTTTAATTGAATATGGAAAATTAAAGTAGAAAAAGTAGATCGAGAAGAAGACTCCACTAATAATATTGTGTATTAATTCAAGAGAGGAAGAAACTTGGATATATATATATATCTATATATTTCAATTATTCTCTTATCATCAGTGTAATAATATTTGTGTGCTGCATTATTGTTCTACTTCAAAGTTAGATCAGATCGGAATAAATCTCTCAAACCCAAAAGAAGGGAAATTATAAATGGAAGGAGGAGGCAAAGTTGCATTAAAGAATTTGCTTCAAGTTCAAGAAAGGAAGTGTGATGATGATGATGATAATAGTAATAATAATAATAATAATACTGTAAGTTTAATTTCTATCTATATGATATATGTTGCATATATAATTATTGATAACAATTCTTGATCTATTCTTATTATATAGCTTGAATGATTTAATTTGTGCATCAGCTAGGATCTACTACTCTTCTGAGTTTGAGCTTGAATCATCAACAAAATCATCAAGATCAGCCCCATACCCAAGTGAGTAATGAATTTCATCAGCTACCTATATATATATATATTATTAATGGAACATTTAATATTATTATTATTATTTTATTTGGGTAACCTGTTACTTTTAATCAATAATTAGAGCATATACATATATGATGAATAACAAGTAGTTTTGTTTGTGATTGGGGTTTTAATAATTTAGTTGGAAGTGGTGAAGGTGAAGCTAGAGGAAGTGAAGAAGGAGAATGAGAAGCTAAGATTTATGCTGAATCAGATAAGTGACAACTATAGAGCTCTTCAGAATCACTTATTGCTGTCGATGCAGCGCCACCACTTATCTCCATCATCATCTTCATCGCCTCCAATAATTAATCTTCACCTCAAGGCAAGCTTAATTAATTAATGAAAAAAATATAGATAACTGAAAAATTTTATTTAACTTACTGTGCATATTTAGCCATCTGATTCTAAAATATGCTGATTGTAAATACTTACTTTTAATTAATTAACTTAATCAAAAGCTTTTAATTTGTTTTATATATGCTAGATATAGCTTCTACGTATGACTAACTTGAATCCTAAAATTTTTATAATACTAAATTAAACTTGGTCAACTAACATATATTTAATTTATTTCAATATAAAAATATACTTGATCAATAATCCATATTATTATTTTTTAGAATGACAATAGAGAAGAAATATTAGAGAGAAAAATGTTACCCAGCTGCAAATTTGGTTTTGATGTTAAGAATGAAATGAGTAACCACATAGCATCACAAGAAGCAAAAATCTTGGAGGATCAACAACAACTACAATTTGAAGCTTCTTGCAAGAAAGCTAGAGTGTCCATAAGAGCAAGATCAAATTTTTCTATGGTATGTATGTTTTTGTTCATCATTCTGTGGAATTTTCTCTGATAATATTAGTGAATTTTGCCGGACTATATATATACAATATCTATGATTTTATGCATTTAATTACTTATTGACTAATAGAAATGCGGAACACTACTGTGCATTGTTTTAATTTCTTAATTATATTATATTCTGATCAGATGGTTGATGGGTGCCAATGGAGAAAATATGGACAAAAAACATCAAAGGGAAATCCTTGTCCTCGAGCCTACTATCGTTGTAGCATGTCACAAACATGTCCAGTTCGTAAGCAGGTTCATCATTCACATCTTTTATTTTTATTATTATTATTAGATTAATGATAACTTTGAACCAATTTTTGCATACTCATTTAGAATTTATCATTAGTTCATTTACCTAAAATGGAATATTAGTGAATTCTCTCTTACAAGGGCATCCAATAATATAACTTGAAAGTTAGAAACTCGTATGCAGTTAGATTTTAATTTACATTAAGTAATAAATTTGTGAAACAAGCATATCAAATTATCCAACAGTTGGTTATATTATTATTAACTTCAGAAGTCTCTAACCCACCGACTAGAAAATGTGTATGTTGCCTAAGTGTATGAATACAAATTAATTCTCACTCAAAATTAATCTTTCAATTTAATGTTTACATGCTATATTTAAATATCACGTGTCATAAAATAATTAAATGATATGTTATTTATTAATCAATAATTCTATAATATATGTTATTTAAGTAGTAGAACGAATGGCCAATTTAATTGAGAATTTTTTGAGGAACTAATATAACTAACAGAATTTTTTAGAGACCAATTTTAAATAATGTGATATCTTTTGAAGGAATTTCCCAATTAAACCAAATTATAAAAAATAGAATGTGATGAAATAAATGTTGTAACAGGTGCAAAGGTGTGCAATGGATGAGACAGTTCTGATCACAACATATGAGGGGAATCACAATCATCCACTCCCAGAAGCAGCAAGATCCATAGCCAACACAACATCATCAGCATTGAACATGTTCCTTTCTGGCTCCATCACCACCACTAACACTACTACTTCACTCTTAAACCCAACCCTACTCTCTCCATCATCATCATCAACATCATGTCCCACTCTAACACTGGACTTAACTACTCAGCAACCCTCCAATGTTATTGCATCATCAAACCACACACAACCATTGCTATTCCCTGTGCCTCTAAATGGAAGCTACACTGAACAAAACCAACAAGGAATGCTGTACTTGTCTTCTAATAGTAGTAAGCTTCCATTATCAGAAGAAAGTAACAAGCTTGCATTGGTGGATGTTGTTAGTGCAGCTTTAACCAATGATCCTTCTCTCAAGGAAGCATTAGTTGCTGCCTTTTCCTCACTCACTCAGAATAATAACAACATAATAGTCAATGAACATATTTAATTAGTAGTTTTAATCAAGCAATTAATAAAACTAATTAAAGTTGCTTCCTGTTATAGAGAAGAGTTCATCATGTTTAGTAGTAGTACTATATATATGAGAACATCCATTATATATTACATGAAATTTTGTGTTTACCTATGTAAATGAAATGCTAGAGTAAAATTCAATGAGGTTCTTGAGTAACATTAGTAAGAAAAAAAAGTAATGCTTTAATCACATTTAGATTTATAATTTTTATTAGAATTAATCTACGTGTCTCACTGTACACTTCTATACACCACTTGTCTTTTTTTTTTTATTTTAATTTCTGCGTTGATGTATACTATTTTTGTACTATAGGTAACTGTTTCTGTGATATCGTATGTTATATTCATGTATTTTGTGAATTTTTCTGTAGTAATGTTTATTTTTTCTGTGTTTTAAATGAGATGTATGGAAGTGTACAATAAATATACGTAGCATTACCGTTTTTCTTATATGTATATTTCACCATCTTAATTTAAAAGTGACTATAGCGTTACATTTTTCTCTAAAATAATTAATAACTTTAGAGAAGCTCCATAATCTCAGAGAAGTGATTAATGATTAATGCAACATGAAATTTGTATATGCACTAGGAAGAGGATCAAAATGAAATTCAAGAACAGAGTTATTAATAATGTATTACAAAATCCTCATGATTTGTTTGTCATACATAAATCAATAATAACAATAATACTTTAATTTATACATCTAGAAACAAATTTATTGAATGGAAGGAAGTGGAGTTGGCCACAATGGCAGATCAAGGCAAATTAACTGCAAATAATGATATAGTTGTGTCCCATAACCAATTGTATGAAACTCTTTAGTCTTCAAGTTCCCATAAAATATGCGATGATTGAATTGAAACAACACAACATCACCATGGTAGGGATGAAAGCCTCTCACTCTAAACACTCCATAACCAACTTCATATGCTCCATCTCTTCCTCTCAATTCATCCCTCACTGAACTCTCATCTTGTTGTGGAACACAAACCTCATGCAACAAACACCAACCATTATCATTGTTATTATTCTCTTGATGATCATTCTTCAATTCCCACACCTTCACCAAAGATGAACTTAAAGAAGAGAAAGAACTTAGTCTAATAGTTCCACAAGAGACACCAATACGACCCGTATAACAAATATTCCTACGATCCGAGCCACTTGGGAATTCAATAATGTTGCACTCGTTTTCGTTGCGAAAAGGATCATACACCAAAATATTATCATTTCCTATGAAGTAAAGCTTCCCTTCATGGGCTAACGTGTCAGAAATAATAGTTGGTTGCGTAAAACTCGAACCATTTGTGCACGACACAAGTTTTGTTGTCCATTTTCCGGTTTCAGAAGAGAAAACCACCACTTCAAACTTCGATTTTGTTATACCTCTTAGAAACTCGCATGTTGTACCTTTGAAAAAAAATATACGTATAATCCTAAACCTTAAACTCTGAACCGTGACGCTAACTCTGTTAGTATTTTCCTCAATGTTGTAGTAACTTTCGCAAAGAAATCCCTCGAGCGTGTGGCCAAGATTCTTTTTTCGTCGATTTTGGCCCCTCCGCGGTGGTGCAATAGGGACAGCTTTGAGACTTTTCTTTGTGAGGGGATTGCAAACAAAGTATAGTCTCTCATGTGGTGATTTTTTGCATAGAAGCAAGCCGTTAGAGAACCCTACAATCTTTGAATATTTATTGTAGTGTTTCCCTAGCCTTGGTGGTAATTCGTCCCTTTTGGAGTTGAATTTCGGGCCTAGAAAGCTCAAGGAAAAATGATTTTGAGGGTTAAGAGAAAGATCATCATGAACAATGTTGGGGATGAACAAGACTAGCTTCTTGCGCCTAGAGAGGGAGCATAATCGCCATTCTTTCTCGCGCTCCTCATCGTTCATGTGTAGGAGGAGTGTGTGGTGGTGGAGGATGGATCTTTCAATGAAAATGGTGTTAGAGATCAAATTCAAGAACCGTTTGGATATTGACTTGCATCTCACGGCTATTTTGTATGGAAGATGAGAATATATTTCGACCAACAAATCATCAGATAACTTTTCCATCAAGATATGGTGAAATGGATAACAAATCTCAAAAGAAAACAAACTAAGATATATCAAGAAAGATGAATTGTAGTAGTTTAATTCGCATGTTCTGATATGATAACAATTCTTCTTGTCCTTTTTTATATGTGTTTGTATATGAACTAGTCCATGTTTTGACAAGTATATATTTATGTGAAGTTTGAATTGTAAAATAGGAAATAGTCCTCATCATTGCTTGACAACTAAGAAATCAGGGTACTCGTCTATGAACTTTGAAATCCACTATGAATTAGTCCAACATACATTAATAATAATAATAATTAATAAATATCTATTTTGCACCCAAAAGATTATGATATTGACAAAATGGAATTCAAAAAGATGCAAATTATAAAATAACCCTCTAAAGGTATATTATGGTTCATTTTTTCAAACAGATTATATTTATGGAATAATTTAGTCTTAGGTGCAAATTAAAAAATTTGCATCTACTGACTTGTAAAATTTATATTATAAAGTTTTCAAACAGCACCAGTGGTCTAGTGGTAGAATAGTACCCTGCCACGGTACAGACCCGGGTTCGATTCCCGGCTGGTGCAGTTCTTTTTAATTTTTTTTTTCTTGGAATAATAGCTGTGAATCATGTAACAATTTAAGGCCCTTCTAATCTTTTTGTCACCACATTAAGCAATTAATAATTGCAACAAACTACTATGAGTATTGACTAAGCACTGATTAAACAGCTTCAGCAAATCCTATACGAAGATTTCCATAGTCAAACACCGTGTGATATGCCCCCAAAAAAAGATCTCCAAGAACCCTGCAATCATGCCAAAACTTTCATACATTTCTACAGTGATTACTACTAAATTAGTGTAGAGATATAAATTGAAGGTATATATACCAGAGAGGGCCCTGTGAAGCATGCACATCTAGACCAACAAAACCACCATAGCATACAGTTGAGCACCCTTCTTCAACTCTTAACACATACTGTGAAAGAAAAAAAATGGGGATACAAATATCTGAGTTGAAGAGAAATTTCAAAAGAAACCTTACTATATATTTTAGAGAGTTTAATTTTGATCACGTTCGTTCTTTTGAATGATTAATCATGGAGTCAATGGGAAAGGGAGTTATTCTTTATGATGTGGCGTTCTGTAATTAAATGCATGTGTAAAGCATTTTACATTGAGAGTGCATCAAAATTAAATTCATATTTTAGAAGGTCCAAAAATTTTGATGGAACAGAATAAAATCTGACCTGTTCTGGAGATAGTGGAAATGCTTTGTTCCCAATCATGAATGTAATTGGAGGCATAGTTGAAATGCTATTGCAGTCTATAAATGATTGTCCAATGGGATTTGGAAGCTTCTCACACAGCTTTTACATGATCAAATTGCAAAGCTTGTTAAGTAGATAACAAATAATACAATTCTTATATGTAAATCTTGTAGAACAACAGCTACCTCGTCAATATGTTTTAGTATTTTCTCCTTTGCATTCCTTTGCTTAAGCTGAACTTGAACCCAAAGGACAATCATATCACAAAATGTACAAAGCGGGCTCTCCCGGGTTCCTGTCTCGCCCCAAGTTTCATCATTTACCACTGTTTCAATGAATTCACTGCAGATTGTAGTTTTAAACTTGTGTTAAGAGAACTGAAACAAAGTAATTAATGTATCTCCCAAGAATCAATAAGAGGAAAATGAAGGTTTTTATGTACTTTTTATAAGAATGAGATCCATTACGCGAGCAGAGTCCAAGGTCTACGCATACAATTTCAGGTCTTATCTGAAGACATGAGAATTAAGATATGTAAAGGGATGGTAACATTCCAACACAGTTGTGGATAATCAATCACTGTGAGATGAAGGTATAAGGAGACAGAGACAGAGAACAGACCCCTTTTGTTATGAATTTCCATATAGTATCACCATAGGTATGGACAATGTTTTTACATTCATAACTCACATATCCTTCTGCTCCAATGGCATGATTAATTTGAGTCACAATACTCTGCACAGAAGAACTAGCTGGTGAGCAAAAGACACCAGAAGAAAGGAACAAGAAAAAAAAAAAAAACCATCATGAATTCATGATAGATGTGTAATGTTTTAGGGTCATACAGTTGGACCAGCAATTAAGGATTTCCCTGAATCAATAATGGCAGAACAGCCACCCTCACATAACCCTGAGGAATCTTTTGCAATTCGAATATCATCCAGCTCAATCTGCAAATGGAAAAGATAAATAAATATTTGACATGGTTGATGATAAGATCATAATCTACAAAGAATGAAAATGCAGCCATGAACACAGTACTATAGTACCTGCCAATAACCCTTTCTAGAAATTGGAACATAAGTGTGATCACCCCTAAAGTGCTTCCAGTCAATGCCACCAAAGACAATCTCACCTCCTATCTTTGCCATTGGGTCTTGGTTTAGCCAAAGAGAGAAAATCTTTTGACCTGTATGACCTTGTTCTATCATATTATACCTGTATTTACAGAACTAATTAGTAATTACTAATTACTATTGAATAAGAGGATTATGTTTTTCTCAATATGAAAGGGATTAATAAGCATTCGGATTATGTGTATAGGTACCACACTGGTGTGACTTCTCCAACTGAAAAATTCTGGAATCCAAGTCCAAGTATCCCATCAAAATGCATGGCTAGAAATTCCAAAGATCCTTCCTTTGTAATCTCAGCAAATTCCTGGGGGATCAGAGATAAACTTACAAACATATTTGAAGCATATAAACTCAATCAATGACAAGACTGGTTAAGATTTAAAAGGATTCAAGATAGTGACCTGATCTCGGATGATCATATCCCCAATTTTCACATAATCTTGGCTGAAGAAGCCATAGATGGCTCCACGGCCAATGGGAATTTTGCATGGTGTTCCTGGAAATCAGAAGCCAGATATAAGAACTTCAAAAGGGAACTAAATATTTTTTGTTCACCCCCCAGAAAATATCATCACTCTAATCCAAAGTTCCAGTTACCTATTTTCTTATAGGTGCTAGATAGCTTTGACCTGTACTTGGAATGAATAATGCAACCAATCTGCATATAGTCATATCTTGTTTCTAATTAAGGTTGGACAAAGAAAAAGAAAAATTTGAAGGAAAAATGTTCAAATTCCATCTGAAGAACATTGGTTAACTTACAGACATAATGCATTTTGAAGAAGGGACCCAAAGGTTCGAGCTTCCGGTGTCGAAAACAACCTTGAAGTTTTGTGGAGGTGATCCAATACCAATTTCCCCAAAATATTGTGCATCAAGATAATTCTTCAGATACACCCCATCTGCTTCTAGATGATTCTTACTAACAACCTCTTTGATCCTTGCAGCACTAAGACTCTTAATGTCTAAACTCCTTCTCTTAAGCCTAACCCTCCTTAACCCATCACTAGGAGCTTTGCAAGCCAAGGATGCAGAACATGCCCATAGACACATCACAACCAGCAAATACTTGAAACCCATGTTTTACAATACTCATCTGATTTAATAAATTTAACTTGTTAAACACAGTTCCATCTTTCAATAAAAGCAATATAGAAGAGTTTCTTCTTCATCATAAACAATCATGACAAGAAAAAAAAAGAGTAGACTTATTATTATCATTTTCATTAATAACAAAAGCAAAGCACCAAAGGTGTTTGATGCAATGCTTGAAAGAAACTATAGTACCTGACAGTGATAACTCACTCCTTGAGAAAATGCACAGAACCACACAGCACAACAGAGGTGTAAACATATACCATCCATATATAAATCAAACAATGATACGAAATAAACAACTGGGTATGTTAATATGAACAAAAAATCAAAGCTTGATGATTTCTCTCTTTGCTAGGGAACAATTTTACACTGCATGGAAACCACCGCGTAGTTTCGCTTAGGATAATAAAGTTTACCGTACTATAAACAAGGAACAAAGTAGTGTTAACACTTTGCTAGTGCTGATTACAAGAGACTCTTATGCGAAACTAGTAAAAGGTTAATGAAAGAAAGTACTTGTTTGATGCTATATTATTATTATTATGGTTCTTCCACTTGTAGCAAATTTCTTGCATGACAACAATTTTCTCAGTTATATGTCATTAAGCACTACGTGTGTTTCACTCTCACCCTAGTAGATACAATTAAATTATTATTTATGGTATTGTCTCATATATAAAATGAAAATGCTATTTTTTTTTTGGGGTGTTTTTCTAGTGGTAAGGTAGTTAATACTTAATATAAATATTTTTGCATATGAAAGTATAAGTTATTTTTTTTATTTAGTAAATTAAAATGTTGAGAAATTTTCACTCTCAATTTTTAGAAGCCATGAGAAATTCTTAGATGTTAACCTGAGATTTTTTTAAGTCGATTTCTGATTTCTAAAATAAAAAATTGTTAGTGTAGAGCCTTATATTCAATGGAAATTTTATTTATTATTTCATTAATTAATTATTTTAACATTTGACTATTTGAGGTTTTTCTATTAAAAAATACCAAAAAATATGTTATTCTCTAAATATACAAAACATAAAAGTGATAAAACGCTTTCGAATTTATGATTTATCTTTTCTTTGCGTAAGAAAATGTTGAGATTGAAATAATGAAAAAAAAATCTGTTATTGAACATTCTAGTCTTGAGTTTTTGTCATTCTAATTAATTTAATTTTAATATATTAATGGTATAAAGAGTTTTACATAATCATCTAATCAAATTTATTCATTTAAATTAATTTTTAAATAGTTTAAAAACTAATTATTTTTATCATGTAATAATACACAATTAAATATTTGTACAAAATTAGTTCATAATGCATAGAAATTAAATTTCGTTCTAATTGTTTTATTTGTGAGTACATATACATGAATAAATATATGGATATTCATGAAAAGTAATTATCCTTTAAGAAAATACAACTTAGTCATAAAAAAGAAAAATATCATTGTGTTAGAGAACCATGATAATACCAAAACCACAGTTAAATGAAATAAAGATTGTCCCTAAATTTTGGTTAAAAGATTTAGTTATATGTTGTACCTCACTACCTGGGTACCCATCTGTTGTTTTGTTAGTATTTTACAAGTGAATTAAATGAGATAATTGATATGTTGGTGGAACACAAAACAAAATATCAGTGTAGAAACTAAAAATGGTTGTAGAAACAATTAGAATAAGTAAATAAACAGGTAAATAGTTGCAGAAAACAAAAAAAAAAAAGCACTTTTTATTTTATGATAATAATTAAAAAGAAAACTTCACCTATGGAAAAGGGGAACCAAAATGAATTTTAAAAAATTCACAATACCATCACAATTTAACATCTTTTTCATACTTCAAACTACCAATTAAGTATCAAACATAGGTTAACTTCAGATAAATCACATATCAAGCCCAAAAAAAAAAGAAGATAAATCACATATACTTTTAGAAGATACACATTCATTATGCAAATGCAACTCTGCAGGTTGAATTTTGGATACCACTATCACCCTAATTACACCACAGTTCAGAGGTTATACATAATCACTTCATAAGCCATGATGATATGCACTTCTAAATTCTCATGAGCATTGAGCTTTTAATAATCACTAACCAGCTTCTGCAAAACCTGTGTGGATAGCCAACAAATTACATTACATATATACACAAATGTAATAAGAATTCTTATGCACAATTTCCAGTGTCAATCAAGCATCAAAAGATCCGTATGTACCTGTTCAGCTGATAGCACTCCGATGATGAAAAACATTGCATCATACTTGACCATCTTATCACAATTTATAGTTATTTATTTCTCAATACTTGTTCATGACTCTATGAAGTTTAGTTGAATAGCCACATAGTCATCTCAGAGAGAGTGTTTGAACCTTATGATAGATACTGAAAATACATGAACCTTCGTTCTCTTTACATAGAATACAACTAGAGAAGCAGGTTAAGCAAGTATGAATATAGAAGAAACCTGAGCAAAACACCACAGAAATCAAAGATTCAATATTATGATACCTACTTATACATAAAATATTTGTATTGTCTGTTCACAATCCCTTTAACTCCAACTTGTAAATAACGGAGACATAATCATTATATACCCTCGGAATAGTGTAACAAATGCATTTACATGAAAATCATATGATTTATCTAGGCACAAAGCAGTTATATGTGGGCACAGCATTAAATAAAGAGAGAACATTTAGAAGGCAAGATATGATGTATTCTAGAGATGCTAAGAAGGCTACTAAATATCCAAGCAAGCATTAATATGGGAATTATCTCGAACCCTTATAAATTAAATAATAAAAATGAAGATGGTTTAGTCACTCTGTAGAATAAGCAATCCAACAACAACAACAAAGCCATATCCTACTAAATGGGGTCATCGGCTGTAGAATAAGCAATCCAATACAACAAAATAAAAAAAATATATAGAGATTGCAGATTGACTTATAATTAGAATCTCCAATTTCATTTTATATGAAATGAAAAGAAGTGATATCATATCACTTGAAGAAATTCTTTCCAAACTCAACTTCCGCTCTTTATGATTAACTTTCTTTGCCCTTTATAGGTGATGTTGGCTATGACCTACATCCTCGGACAAACATTTTCTATTGATAGCATTTAGGGCTCATCTTGAAGTAAAATAGGTTAGCCATTTAAGGAAAGTTTTGATTGCTAGGGACTTCGTTTTGTTACTAACTTTTTTCTATAGAGAAAAAGGTTTCATAGAGTGAAGAAAATGGTATAAAAGAGGCTAAGGCATCCTCATAAAGAGACCAAAGAATTACAATTAAACATGATATGCATAAACCATGTAAGTTCTAAGGAAGCATGGGCAAGAGTAGAATAACAGAGGCTATGGGCAACTTCTGTTACAAGCTTTACTGACAACAAGTCTCTAGTTTGCATATTATCCTTGCTAAGAGAAATGCAATTAAAATGAAACAAAATTAAATACATCGAAAAACATATCTTAATTAAGCACACTAATGCAATAGTCTTTCTGAGATTTAAAGCAAAGGAAGTAGACACATGATAGATAATACACCAAATTTCTTGCCATCAACTCAGTGACTGAAATCTAAGAATCTGAAAACACAACCTGTGTGTCGAAGCATTTGGAGAGAAGGCATATAGCAAAGCAGGAGCATGGAAGCAGGGTTAGCAGGGTTAGAATGTTCTATCATATGAAAGGCAATGGATAAATAACCACCAATGTCAGAAGAGACTCAATGAAACAGAACAATTTGAAACAGGAAGGATATAGTTAAATAGATTCAGGGACACCAGGTACTATTAACACTTCCTACCACACAAAAGGCACAACAGAAAGAGGCTGAAATAAGAAGGGAAGCTCACTATACAAAAAGAAATGACAGATTAGACCTGTCTGGATAATCAGTCCACACTTTTGGGCATTCACAAAGCCTTTCAAAAGGAATAATCAAATTCACATACTCATTTGATTCAAGCCAATAGCCCAATACCAATATTATAAAGATTAAGCCAAATGAGTTCAAGCTGTTGTAACAGAACAATTTGTAAAAAGAGATTATAAACCAGATATCAGATAAACCAAGAAACACATTCAGAATAAGAGAAAAATCAGTGAACAAAGCCATCTATGCATTTAACATGCCAAGACTGAATTTGAATAAGGAGGAGACAAAGTGAACTGTACGAAGCTTCAATATCTGAATGATGCAAAGAATAAATCAAAACCTGTGATCAATACAGTATCTAGGCCAAATCAGAAATATGATCATGATCATCATAAGAAACAATTCTAAATCTTTTTGTTTTCATTCTTTTTATTTGCAAAAGGATTTCATAGCAAAAGCCAAGACAAAGAGTACGCTTTTAATTTACGCGGATCCGCTTCGGTTCAGCGCCATCTCTCTTCTTCTTCTTCTTCTTCTGCTTCGGCTGCTGCTGCTGCTGCTGTTGCTGCTGCTGTTGTTGTTGCTGTTGTTGTTGCTGCTGCTGTTCGTTCTCCATCGCCACGATCCTCGCAAGGCGATCCAGCTCCTCCCTAGCCCTATTCTTCGCGGCGGCAGCATCCATGGCTCGCCGCTCCGCGTCACGACGCGATGCCGCAGCCGCCTTGCTCAACGATTCCGCGGAAATTTGAGCCGCGGCAACGAGAACCAAGGCAGACTTCGTATCAAGCTCTTCGCCATCGAGCATTGGCCTGAAATACGAGAAGTTAGGGTCGGAGCACGCCGGGCACTTGAAAGTGGACGCAGATGGTTTTCCTCCGTCAGAGATGACGCAGGAGCGGTGGGCGATGGCGGGGCAGCGGAGGCAGAGGAGGCGGAGGTGAGGCGAAAGGGATTCTTCGTAGACTTGGAAGCAGATAGGGCAGAAGAGACCGTGGTGGTTCTTGAGGAGGCAATTGGTGCAGTAACGGCGGCTATTGACGCGGTAGCTGAGGCTGTGGAGGAAGGTCCAGCGACTCATGGATGCGCCGCAGGTGCTGCATGACGACGACGGTGAGGACGGTGAGGGCGGATGGTGGTTCATCGGAATAGCATTTGACGGTGGAGGAGAGGCCCTGTTTGCGGTGGCGAGTGAGCTGAGCTGAGCTAAGCTGAGCTTAGCTGAAGCTGAGTTGAGTGAGTGGGTGTCTAACGGTAACCCTAGAAAATCAAGATTCAAGATTCAAGAGAGACTGTGTGCGTGTGAAAATGGAGGAAAATGGGATTGTGAAGAAGGGATTAAACTTAAACTATGGTTATCAACTGTTTTTGTTAATTTTCAAAGATTAGGAAAGAGATTAACTAATTTAGATATACTTTCACATTTTCCAACTTTTGTACTTATATGATTTTAAGTTTACTTAATATATAATTTAAATTATAAGCGTAATAATTTAGCTGTAATTTATAGCAAGTTAAAAATTTGATTATATTTTATTTATTTTTCTAAATTTTTTATTAAAAAATAAGGAAAATTATATTTTTTAATATTTTTTTGAAAAAATATAGGTAACCAATAATTTTCTAACGAATAAATCAACAAACAAAAAAATAGAACATTCGTAACCATCTGATTATAGAACATCCACAATGGACATGTGAAACCTAAACCAACCATCAATCAATTTTATATTTTTTTAGAACTTCCAAAACTTAGAAACAGAACATCTGAAACATAAAGAAATAGAACATTTAATTTAAGTTATTGGCTAATGTTAGCTGAATTTTTATTAATTATCTAGCATTATTGTATTTTTTTAATCTTATATTATATTTCGATAATGTTATTTGAATAAGTAAATTCATCAACTAATTTCTAGCTCAGGAAACTTGCAAAAATAACACTGTTCTCATAAAAAAGAAGGTGATACACACGCTCTTCCAATCACATCACATTCTTCTCCTTCTCATCTATTGTTGTTGTCGTCTTTTTCTTTCTCATTCACCGTCGTCGTCGTTATCATCTTCTTCATCCTCTGTCTTGGTCGTCATCGTTGTCATCGTCTTCTTCTTTCTCCTTCCTCCTGGTTGTCATCGTCGTTGTCTTCTTCCTCATCCGTTAGTGTCTTTTTCTTCCTTCTTCATCGTCGTTGTCTTCTTCTTCATTTTTGGTATATTGCACTTAAATATAAACATATAAGAAATCAAAATAAAATTAATAATACATCGAAAAACGAAAAATACAATCAAAATAAGGAAATCTTGTAAAATTAATTGTTCATCTAAAGTTATTGATTATATTTATCACCTAATAAAATATAAAAAAATTAATTTTTATGTCTCTAACTCTCTATCCTGTTTTATTCGATTCTCAATTCTCAGCATCCTATTTTATCTTGTCTCTTTAAACAAACACAAGTCCAATGGAATAGTTATTTTTAAACTCGATTAATTATTTCACCACAAAAAACTCCATTAATTATTCATTTATTTATCTTTTCTGATTTTAAAAAAATTCCAGCACAAAATTGAATTAGTTGAATTCTGAATTGGGCTAGAAGAAGCACATAAATGTAACAATTAGTTGGGCCCAATAGGTGCTGAATCAATAGAGGGATAGCAATTATTGTAGTTAAAGAAAATTTATATTAAAAAACTATCAAAAAACAGTAAAATCTGTTGGCCCAAGTTATATATATATATATATATATATATTTTTAAATTTTATGTGAGTAGTAGGATCTAGTTCTATGTTGAAAAAACTGTGAGCTTAACGAAAACATTAAATATAGTCTGATTTAATTTTTTTTTTTTTGACTGGTCTGATTTTAATTTGTATATATACCTATAGTATGATATGACGATTAGTATCAATTAAAGCTACACATTTAATTATTTATTATTACATCAATAAAATTATTTGTTTTAATCACTACAAGTTCTTACAAAATAAGTAAAATCACCATTCACCAAATGTAACATTATTTATACACAAAAATTAAAAATTATAGAGTAATGTAGGAAATTAATGTTAGGACCAATAGAAAGTCAATAAATGTAACTAGGAAAATAGTGTGTGGTAAAAGAGAAAAGAGAAAATAAAAAAAATAATATTGACTCCCTATTATCACCCTAACATTAACTCCCAAATTTTTTCAAAATTATATTCCAAAGTAATATTATACATCCATCCTTTTTTTTCTGAATAATAAAAAGTGAAGTTGAACAAAATAGAACTTAGAATAATAATATACATATACTGGCCATTTAAAGATGGTATAAATAGAAAATAAAAAATAGATATAATATATATATTTTTTAAAGTTTTCAACTAAAAAAAAAATTTCATTTTCTCAATCAATATTATTATTTAGGAAAATTCTAAAGTATTTTTTTAGTAAGGATATTACCATATTTATCTATCTCATAATAATAACATTAATTATACATCAAATTTTAATAGCACAAATCAATAATTAAAATTCAATGTCTTCACCAAAAATCTTACCAGTTGCTTATTAGCACACTCTTGAACCAAATATTAAGAAATTATTTTTTAAAAAAGGGAATTTATTAGGCAAGTCATGAAATTTTGAAAATCAAGGGCAAAGTGAGAACACCATAGAAAGTTGAATTTGATTTGATTTTTGGTGCAACACTCTCAAAACGCAAACGGAAAAGGGAAGGCTTCTGCTATTGCCTTTGTGAGAGAGGCAATAATGGAGGTAGATGATGACTGGGATTTGACCGCAGAGGAACTCGATTCTCTTGAACGCGATGCTTTCCGGAAAATTGCTCAACTTCGTGACTCTTCTGCCACATCTTCTTCTTTTTCTTCTTCTTCTCAACAATTCAATGTGCACCAACAGCAACAGCAGCAGCAGCAGCAGCAGCATCACCATTCTCCAAAACCTCCTTCTTCCAGCCACTCCCAACCCTTCCCACCAAACCCCATTTCAGATTCCCGTCCACAAAGGGTAAAGTTCTCATCTTTTCTCCATTTCATGTTGTTTCCTGCTTTGTATTGTTCATGGGGTTTATCTTTATCTGGCTTTGTTTTGCTCTTGTTGGGTTAAATTTGTCTTTTGGTGTGGGACCATTAACATAATCTTTTATTTTATTTTTTGGTTTTGTTAAAGTGTTGTTCATGCATGTGTATGTCCCATTTTAAAGTTAAAAAAAAAGAATGATGCAGAAGAATCAAAAGATGTTTGCTACTATAGTCTTTAGTATTCTTCTGTTTTTGGAAGGAGCACTGCCCATAGTGTTTGTATGCAATTCAGGTTGATGCTTTGTCTCAAGGAGCTAGAGCATTACCCCCCTCATTGAAACCAGGGACTAAAATAGGTATGCTACTTTCCTTCAGAAGCTTAACATTTGTTTCACTGTCATTGTTTATGGCTGTATTACTATTTACTAGGCTCTAATTCTGTTTCTATTCCATAGCAAAAGATAATAGATATAAACTTAGATGTAATTTCTTCTGGATTTTGCAATATTTGTTGATCTATTGGCATTTGTTTTGGATTTTGGCTTTATGTGTAACCAGATGAATCTTCTAAAGAACGGCCGAAGTTTTCTTTCAAATTTTTTCTTCATTCCAGTGGCCAAATTGCAGCGAAATTCCAATATGACCAGGTTTTACATACTAACTTCATCAAGAGTATTGAATTTTATATTTCTATTCGAGAAAGTTTGAATTTGCCATAATTAGGGGCTGTCTTTGACCTTGAACAAGTAACAAGTGCCTACATGGAGATTTCAGGCTTAGGCTTTATCGGCTTTGTTTCATGGCAGGTAGTAATTGCTGCTTTCCGAAGAATCCCTAGAGCTTCTTGGAACGCAAAAGAAAGGTATCTCTCCCTCTTTCCCCCTCCCCCCTCTCTTCCAGCAATAAGTGCGTGTGCTCATCCTAGCATGAGCATGTTGGTTCTCTGGATTGGCTGTTTTCAGGGCTTAGTTGTTTTAATATTTTTGGGTCTGCAGGTTATGGATGTTCCCGCCTTCTTCCTTGTCAGAAGCAGAGAAGGTTCTTGGAGAATTACCTAATTATAATGTGCAGGTAATAAGTCTCCTATTTTCATTTTCTTCATAATTGGGAAACTGATGTTATTTCTTGGCTATTTAAGTATGAGATAGCAAGCAGTGTTGCGGTTTCTTGTTGCTTCTTCTCTAACTAGCTGCTTTTTGTTGTAAAACCTTTTTACACACTATGCACCCATATATGTGCTATACTTCTAATGGCAAGATAGATTACCAAAATAGTGTTTGAATGTGGGATAACAAATTCAAGATCAATAATACTATTATGTGTTTAGTAATATGATAAGAATCATGCTGTCCTTTACTAAAGATGTACGTCAATGGTTTTATCTTAAGATTGTGGTTTATATTCTGAGTTTGGTATTTGATTTAATTTCCTTCCTACATTTATTTGAATAATATTACAGGTGGAGAAATTAGATCCCTTAGTGCACCGGGCTTTTGTTTCTGCATCTACTGTTCCAGATCTTCGAGGTATAGGCTGAACGAATGTTTTGACTAAGATGTTTTGTTCTTTCCTTTCTTGATCTTCCAAAGCTCTAGGTGCATTTCCCCCCTCTATTATTATTATTTGGCTAAAACTTTTTGATATTTCTATTTTTGCTTTGCTGGGATTACCAAAAGATCGATACGACAGGATCCCTAGTTACATTGAATCAAAGCTTTTACCATTTCAGAGAGAAGGTGTAAGGTATGTAGATGTCTGCTAACTTTTTCACCAGCAGACCGTTTCCTTTATATGTGTTGGATATTATGGTATACTTTTTCCTTCCTGGTAATTGGATCTTATATTATGCCTTTATTTATGTTTTAGTTATTTATTTTCAGGTTTATTTTGCAACATGGAGGACGTGCTCTTTTAGCAGATGAAATGGGACTAGGGAAAACTTTGCAGGCAATTCACTGACTAGAAAATTTTCATACCTTCAATCTGCATTATCTGTAGTACTGTTTTAATTCTTGATGTACATAATGTTGGTGTTAGCGAAGTCGTCTCACAGTTTCGGCTTATTAGCTTGTAAACCTTTCTTGTATATATTCTTTTTCATACTGTCTACAATTACAAAGATGAGTATCTTAGTATCTTATATTAAAATTAGCTTATGATAGAAATAGTTCTTGATACTAATGTAGTATCTGTGACTTAATAAAAGATATTGAATGTCAATAAATGGTGGAGTCAATTTAGACAGTAGAATTACCTACCCAAGGCAAAGCATCTTCTTCCTTTTATTTGTCCATTTTCTCTTTCCCCTTCTCCTTAGGGTGAGAGAGGGAAGTGACAGATATTTATTTGT
>JASCZI010151534.1:1371-12670 GCA_036250425.1 Stylosanthes scabra | reverse complement strand
TGCTAACTAAATAATCATAGTCTACCTGTGGGGGGATACTAAAGCAAAATTGATTTCTTTTCCACTTTTGAAAATGGTCCAGAAATCCTCTCACCAATTTTTATTGGTAATGTTGTTGTAAGTTTTCTTTTCAAAATTCAGTCATTTGACTTGGAAATGGTAATATGTGCTCTGCATTTTTGGTTTGAGCCTTTGGTGGTAAAATCTAACCAATATTGATTATTTTTTTTTAACTGCAGTTGGAGATGTTAAAAGCCAAAATTAAGGCAGCCAAATCAAAAGATGAGGCCGAATCTCTTAAGTTTACTCAAAAAAATCTGATTAACAAGGTTTGCATAGAGGAAGCTTAAGCATAATTTTGATAGTTTTTCCTGGCTTACTGCTACATTTTTTCAGGCCTTGGCTTATATGTAAGTAGTTTATATAATTATGACTGGTAATTGATCAATACTGAATCATCATATATTCAATTCCAGATATATACTGATTCTGCTGAAGCCAAGATTCCTGCTGTTCTTGAATATCTTGGAACTGTCATTGAGGTATTGCTCTCCTTCACTGTTTCATAGCAGTAAAAAGTTAATGCTCTTAAGAGTCAATAATTGCAGCTGTATGTGTTATAAGAAAGTCAAGTTTGGTTCTCAAGTTTCTCACCCATCTCCTTTGATTGGTGTGCTTGCATGATGCACGGGTTTCTGTCATTCAAAATAGTTTTTAATATGTTGAATGTTGGCTAAATTGGTCTTTTCAAATTGCTTTTATCACAAAGGGTGCCCCTTAATGTGGGATAATAACTTGAATGAATTAAGTTGACTGAACAGTGTAGTGAAAATGTCAGCATATTACATTTTCATTCACATGCCACAATTATTGTTGTTGTCAATGTTGGCTGGTCTAACTTGTGATTGAAAAAAAAAAAAAACTCAAAAATTGTAAACTACTGTTCACTGCAGGCAGGTTGCAAGTTTCTTATATTTGCGCACCATCAGCCAATGCTAGATGCAATACACGAGTTCCTTCTTGTAAGACCACTTCAATATTCCTCATTCTTTATCTTGGAAATTATAAATGCTTAAGAAAAAACGTTTGAAATTTTTCAGAAGAAAAAAGTGGGTTGCATCAGGATTGATGGAGGTACACCTGCCGCATCAAGGCAACAATTGGTTACAGATTTCCAGGAAAAGGATTTTATCAAGGCAGCTGTGGTATGGTGGTATTTTTCGATGTGTATTTCTTCCATGTGTTTCCATTATAAGCATTTTTTTCTGTTGTATTGGTTAATATTTTTGCTTGAGATAATGATTTCATGTGACATGTTATAATGCAGCTATCCATTAAGGCTGGAGGAGTTGGATTAACTTTAACCGCTGCAAGCACAGTTATCTTTGCAGAACTATCCTGGACTCCAGGTGACCTAATTCAAGCCGAAGATCGTGCTCATAGAATTGGCCAGGTATTCTCCCACTAAATTTGTTAAGTAGGAAGAGAGAGATGTTGTTACTTCTAGCACTACTAGGATGACATCATTAAGAAAACAGATAATCACAAATGAAAATAATAGTTTCATGTTTAAATTTTTTAGTAGCAAAGGACAACATCTACACTTTTGGTTTTTTGATTGGTTAGTTATTGGTTTCAGGTGTCTTCAGTAAATATATACTACTTGCTGGCAAATGATACAGTTGATGACATCATATGGTAGGTTCTGTTATTTCTGCAGTCTTTTGCAGCTTGGTACCGTTGACTTGACATTTATTCATTGATGATCTTCTAAATTTTTACATGTTAGGGATGTGGTGCAATTCAAACTGGATAATTTGGGGCAGGTATGTCTCTACTCTACATCTTCTCAGAACTATCATATGCAATACAAAATGAACATAATGCTTAGCTTCATATGCTGAAATAAACCGGTGGTTCAATTCTGAGTTATATTCTATTTTATCAAGATTTATACTCAAGGTAGTATTTGATAGTTGCTTTGATGATTTTAAGAAACCGTTCTGAATTTGTTATTGAAAAATCAGATGTTAGATGGCCATGAAAACACGTTAGCTGTGTCAAACAATCAGCCATTGAGTAGCCCTGCAAAGCATAATACTATTGAGCATAGCCCTTCAAAGCAGAAAACTCTTGACCAGTTTGTCAGAAGATGTGATAAAGTGGATAGGTCGGAACATCAGCCTGACCCGAAACGACCCCGTCAATCATGACTTGTGAGATACGCATAATGCATCATGACCGGTGGCAAGTGAATCGGAACTTAAATGTTGATTTCTACATGCAGAAGTTTCCCTGTAGTATTAACCACAGGTGCTTACATTGGGAATTATACATTTGATGACATGAATGGGTTGAGTTTTGAAGCTGAAATTCATTGTACAACTGACAACACTAAACTATGTTGCTGTTTGCTGGAGATAATGGTTTGGTCATGTGAAATATGTATTGGATGAAAATGTTGATCAAGTCTCCCATTAGATTTTAGGTTTCCATTTCTTGTTGCTCCCCTGTGTTTTGTTTTGTGTGGAGCTCTGTACAGAGTAGTACATTATCATATATGAATGAGACTTGTAAATTACTGAATTTCTTTACTCCATATAAACTTTTACAAATGATTATCTTTGAATGAATATAGACTCATGGAAGCTCTCCATAGCACTCAAGTTAAACAAAGAACATTAGCCTAATTTGTTTAACAATTAATATACATGAACACATAAAACATACAAACGCATGCTAAACACACCCACTCACTCACGCGTCCCATAAAAAGATTCCACCTCGTGAAATCCGTTTTTTCTCTTTCTTCTTCTTTCTTCCATGGTATTCTTCTCATTCCTCTTTTTCTTCTTCCTCCTTCTTCTTCCTCTTCCTCTTTTCTTCTTCTTTCTTCTTTTCTTCTTCTTCACCGCCTTCGCCTCCATCTCCGCCTTGCCTTCGCTTCCGCCGCTGCCACCATTTTATACTCGCTTCCATCTCTACTTCGTACTCCGCCTCTTTCTCTTCTTTTTCCTCCTCTTCCTTTTCCTTTTATGTTACGTTGTTGTTGTTCTTCTCCTTCCTCTATTATGTGGTTGTTTTTGTTCTTCTTTTTCTACTTCTCCTTTTATGTTACGTTGTTGTTCTTCTTCTCCTCCCTCTGTTATGTGGTTATTTTATGAAAATTTTGGTTTAACGTTCTATTCATCTAGATATGAAAATTTTGCTCAAATTGGTTTAAAATTCTGCTCAGCTCAAATTGGTTTAACGTTCTATTCATCTAGATATGAAAATTTTGCTCAAATTGGTTTAACATTCTGTTCATCTACATATGAAAATTCTGCTGAAATTGATTTAAAATTCTGCTCAAATTGGTTTAACGTTCTGTTCATCTACATATGAAAATTCTGCTCAAATTGATTTAAAATTCTACTCAAATTGGTTCAGCAAACCAATTTTGCTGAACCAATTTGAGCAGAATTTTAAATCCAAATCTCCTAAATTCTACTTGAACAACATTCAATATTTACCAATAAAGAGCATCAAACAGAATGCTACATACTAAAACTCAAATCCCTTAAATTCTACTTGAACAATATTCAATCTTGAAATTGCTCTGTTTTTTGTAATTTTTGTGGATGAAGAGTACATCCCAAGTCTTTGAGTACTTTTGAATACTTTTAATGGCGACAGAGAAAGAAAAGAAGAATAAGAAGAAGAAAGAATAAGAGGAGGAAGAGGAGAGGGAAGAAGAAGAAGAAGAATAACAACAACAACGTAACAGAGAAGGAGAATGAGGAGGAGGAAGAAGAAGAGGAGGCGAATGCGACGATGGAGGTGAGGGCGGTGATGGAGAAGAAGAAGAAGAAGACGAAGAAGAAGAAGTTGCATGTGAATGAAGGCGGTGATGGAGCGTTGTGATTAAGCATTTGTGAGATGTGCGTGAAAGTGGGAAAATGCGTTTTTTTCGTGAGTTTCACGCGCCTGAGATGTAAGTGGGGGAATGTTTATGTGTTTCATGGGTTTATATATATACCTAGCATTATTGTTTGTTTAATAATGGCTATAAAAAATTGAATTAGATGAATCTTCAATCATTTAGAAACTTGATTTGAACTTTATTCTGGCAAACCAGAACTGAACCTTACTTTTCTTTCATCATTCTTATTTATTGTTTTGTTAGTCTAATCAATGATTTAATCAAAGTTTTATTTATTAAATATGGTACTAACGAACTAAAGATAAATGTTAGATGAGAAAATATAGGGAGCCAATATATTAGAGTCAATAGGGAACCTATATAAGTTAGGATGATAACTCGTATAAATTTTAGATGATAACTTAATCATTAATATATGAATTACGGATGATAATTCATATAAGTTTTGGATGATAACTTAATTATTGGCTCCCTAACGTTGGTTCCTAATTAGATTAGTCAAATAAAATGTATTTCATATTTTAATGAAAGAATTTAGGTTGAATGTTTAAAAAATGAAAAAAAGTTATATATATTTGATACTTACTATTTATAGTTGTTTTTGTCCAACAGTATATTATAGTTGATAGTTGATAATTGACTCATATAGACTAATCGTAATTAATTAGTTTATATAAGTTGCTTATTGAAAAAAATTAAGAGATTTAGATATTTAATCAAATTATTTAATATATTATTAATTAATTATACTTGATATGAATTAAAGAATTATAATAGATAAATCCAGAAATATTTTTAACAAATCTCAACATATTAATAATTAAATGTTAACAAATCTTAATAATTGATACTTTTCTAAATTAATCCTTAGTGATTAATTTAATTACGTGTTAATAGAATAATTTGTTTTTAATTATGTATTTAATGTTGATTTTTATTTAATTTGATTTAAAACAATTTCTTAAAATATAATGCAAAAGTGAGAAGTATACAAACTGGCACCAGAATGCTGACGCATTCTTGGCGCCAAAAACAATTGCGTTGTAGTATAATACTAGTGTATCTACCCATTTGATGCACAAAAAATGTTTATTATTTTAAATAAATCGATGAAAGTTACTTGTTCTAAAACAAATATTTATTAATTGCATATGAATATTTTATATTCATATAAAACAATAATTAATGTAGTTATTAAAAAATTATGATGAGTAACGACAAATTAAATTTTATTGTAATTAATTATTAGTTATCTTAAATTTTATCATTTAATAAATAATATACTTTCTAAAATAATAGTTAAAAGAAAAATATAAAAAGATTAACACGTACGTGTATCACGTCAATATGTCCAACTACTATACACACAAATCGTTAATTAATTAAAATTGATTTGATGTAACCATTATATGATATAAATGATTTATGAGATTAATTACTATCATTTAATAAATATTGATGTGTATTTCGATTTATATAATTAATATAGATTATTTTTTAAAATTTTGTACAGAAAAGAAAAGATATACCAATAACAAAATATATGGTTACTATTTATTGTAATCATTATATAATATAAATAATTTGTATAATTTTTTTAAATGATAATAAAACAAAGCAAAGAAACAAGGAAAGCTAAAAAGCAAGATCAAGAGAGCATTGGAAGGAGTTGTTCGCTCCTTTTAGGCTTGCTGGAAGGAAGAAACACGTCGGCATATAATCTGCTATAATATTAGCTGAGCGCTGAACAAGTAAATTCATTATTTTTTCAAATAATTACTATACTTTAGTAATTATTATATAATAATATGAATAATTTATGTGATTAAACTTAAATTATGCAAATAAATTTGGAATCATAATTGATTCTTTTAATCAACTAATATAATTATCGTAATTATTACTTAACCTAAATAATTAACAGAAAAGAAATGCAAACTATTTTGGCACAAGAATGCACCACTCAGTATTTTTGACGCCAAAAATAATTATGTTGTAGTGTAATATAATAATAATAATGACGATGATGATAATGAAAATGATGATGATGATAATAAATTTAATTGTTATTTTACAATAAGTAAAATAAAGAATAATTAAATAATTTATAGTTGTTATAAAAAATTAAAAATTTAGAAATAGAAATGAGATGAAAATAAATTAATGATTTATTTAAGAATAATAGATAAAAATATGATATCTGTTCTTCATTAGATTGGCAAAATTTAATTTTAGTATATTAAGGAAATATTAAATAAATTAAAAAGTTATTTCTAAATAATTAAAAGTTAAAAATATAGGCTTAAATTAACTGTATACTATGCCTAAAAAGAATAATTTATTTATTTCGATTAATTTTTTAAATCAACAAGAGTTAAATTAAATAAAAGTTATATAAAAAAGTATCATATCATATCATCATATCATATCATATAATAATATAAAATTGCAATTCACAAAATTAAGAAAAAAATACATAAGGAAAACCGAAAGACTCCGTGTATCGCAAGAAAAGAAAAGAAAGAGAAACCGCATCTCATCTCAATGTGTATAATGTATATATATAGAATAAATTCATATTCTAAACCTAGCCCTACCTTATTTTTCCCTTATCTCTTAACTATTTTACCCTATTGCCGCTGCATCCTCGTTGTTGAAGACTTGGAGCAGAGAGAGTGATGGCGGAATTGGATGCTGCTGAGTCAAAAAAACCAAAAACAGAGCACGGAAAAATGGCGGAGGAAGCGTGCCTTTGCCTTGTGACGGAGCGAGAGTTTTATGCGATCAAACTGAGAAATTTAGAGAAACAAGAAGACTACGTCCTCAAAGATTGGAGTTCTTTACCTTCACCGGACTTCGATTTCGTTTTGCCACTTCCAGAGCGTGATATGTGTCCTTTCGAGTTCGACTCTAAAATCTTCATGGCGTACAGCGGACTGTTGCATTTTGGTACCAGTGCAAAACCTCGCTACATGAAGGATCTGTACCCCTTCCCAATTTACGAATTTAAATTTGAGGAGAAAGAATTTGTGGTTGCCGAATCACTTGATCCTGCGCCTCTCCCTCTTCACAAATCATTCATCGCAAACACTCCAGGCTCAGGTGATGTCTTCTTCCATACCAATCAGAGGAGACTTATCAAAGACTCACCTCTGTTTTATGTTCTAGAATCTGGTTCTAGAATCTGGAAACTACTAATCTCTCCTCCGAGCTTAGGAAACGCGAGACTGAGTATGGTTGTCCTCAATAACAACGTTTTTGTTTTATCTTTTGCGAGAGTTCCTTATTTAGCGCGTTTTGACCCTACAGACAAATCTTGGAAGGTTGAGCCCACAGCTAAGAATAATCTTTCCAACTTCATTCGCGATTGGCTTATTGACTTTGATGAGTCTAAAGAGTTTTGTTTTATTTATTATCCGCTGATTTCGGTGACCATTCCGGGTTGGGGAAGCAGCAACTACACCATTTGCATGATGCATGAGGAGCGTACACTTGATCTGAACAGTGGGGTGAATGTGTTTGCCACTCTGGTTAACCACCACAATGGCCGGGTCGCATTTTATCAGCGCCTCCACATGTGCTTTCAGGGGATTCAACCTGTGATGTATGGTGGGCCACGGTTCAATCTCGTTGACCTTGGCAACGGGAAGCTTTGTGCAACACTCTGTGGGCGACAATTGGCTTCGACTTCATCAACTCTCTGTGTATCAATTTTTTCGTTGTCTGTGGCAAAGGATTTTGCTGATTTTGCTGAACTTGACAGTGGAGCTTCCCCTATGGAAAGAGATTTCCTGCAAGTGGATGTCCATACGAAGAAAGTCTATAACATCAAAAATTGGAACGCGCTTAATTCTGTGCGACACGCTTTTGTTTGGCCACCCACCAAAGGAGGAAGATTTCAGCATAGGAATATAGGAATATAGGACAGTTATCATCTTTTGTCATTTTTAATGAACTTAAATTGCTTATTTAAAGCTTCATTTGAATTAGATTGATCATCTTATATCCTATAGATATGATACAGTACTTGATTAACCAGTGCATATTGCTTAGCATTAGGGAAATAACCAATAATAACTTGCATGTACAACAAAGATTCAAACCTGCTTCATCTAGGTACATAATATTCACTTGGTTAAAGATTTCCAGGAAAAGGATTCTATCAAGGCAGCTGTGGTATGGTGGCATTTTTCATTGTGTATTTCTTCCATGTGCTTCCATTATAAGCATTTTTTTTCTGTTGTATTGGTTAATACTTTTGCTTGAGATAATGATTTCATGTGACATGTTATCACGCAGCTATACATTAGGGCTGGAGGGGTTGGATTAACTTAAACTGCAAGCACAAGTTACCATTGCAGAACTATCCTGGACTGCAGGTGATCTAATTCAATCCGAAGATGGTGCTCATAGAATTGGTCAGCTATTCTCACGCTCAAGTTGTTAAGTAGGTAGAGAGAGAGATGTTTTACTACTAATACTACTAGGATGAGAGCATTAAGAAAACAGGATAATCACAAATGAAAATAGAACTCTCATGTCTAATTTTTTTTTGGTAGCAAAGGGCAAGATGTGCACTTTTGGTTCTTTGACTGGTTAGTTATTACTTTCAGGTGTCTTTCAGATTTATATTTCTATTTTATCAAGATTTATACTCAAGGTAGTATTTGATAGTTGCTTTGATGATTTTAAGAAACCGTTCTGAATTTGTTATTGAAAAATCAGATGTTAGATGGCCATGAAAACACGTTAGCTGTGTCAAACAATCAGCCATTGAGTAGCCCTGCAAAGCATAATACTATTGAGCATAGCCCTTCAAAGCAGAAACTCTTGATCAGTTTGTCAGAAGATGTGATAAAGTGGATAGGTCGGAACATCAGCCTGACCTGAAACGACCCCGTCAATCATGACTGGTGAGATACGCAAAATGCGCGACTGGTGGCAAGTGAATCGGAACTTAAATGTTGATGTCTACATGCAGAAGTTTCCCTGTAGTATTAACCATAGGTGCTTAAATTGGGAATTATACATTTGATGACATGAATGGGTTGAGTTTTGAAGCTGAAATCCATTGTACAACTGACAACACTAAACTATGTTGCTGTTTGCTGGAGATAATGGTTTGGTCATGTGAAATATGTATTGGATGAAAATGTTGATCAAGTCTCCCATTAGATTTTAGGTTTCCATTTCTTGTTGCTCCCCTGTGTTTTGTTTTGCGTGGAGCTCTGTACAGAGTAGTACATTATCATATATGAATGAGACTTGTAAATTACTGAATTTCTTTACTCCATATAAACTTTTACAAATGATTATCTTTGAATGAATATAGACTCATGGAAGCTCTCCATAGCACTTAAGTTAAACTGAGAACATTAGCCTAATTTGTTTAATAATGGCTATAAAAAATTGAATTAGATGAATCTTCAACCATTTAGAAACTTGATTTTGGCAAACCAGAACTGAACCTTACATTTCTCTCATCATTCTTATTTATTGTTTTGTTAGTCTAGTCAATGATTTAATCAAAGTTTTATTTATTAAATATGGTAGTAACGAACTAAAGATAAATGTTAGATTAGTCAAATAAAAAGTATTTCATATTTTTTTTTTGGTGTCTAAGTATTTCATATTTTAATGAAAGAATTTTAGGTTCAAAGTTTAAAAAATGAAAAAAATTTATATATATTTGATACTTACTATTTATAGTTGTTTTTGTGCAACAGTATATTATAGTTGATGATTGATTGATATAGACTAATCGTAATTAATTAGTTTATATAAGTTGCTTATTGAAAAAATTATGAGATTAACACCTACATGCATCACATCAACATGTCTAACTACTATACACACAAATAGTTAATTAATTAAAATTGATTTCATTTTCATGTAACCATTATATGACATAAATGATCTGGGAGATTAATTACTACCATTTAATAAATATTGGTCAGTATTTCAATTTATATAATTAATATAAATTAAATTTTTAAAATTTTGTATAGAAGAAAAGAAGATATCCCAATAACAAAATATGAATAATTCTATTTGCATATTAAAATTAGCTACCAAATCAGCCATCAATGTATAATACACATTGAAATATAAAATGCATGTGTAGTTTAACTCATTTTTAGTGTGTATTTAGTATTTCAATGCGTAATATACACTAGTAACTAATTTGGTGACTGATTTTGGTGTACACCTAGCAGTGTTCACAAATATATGGTTACTATTTATTGTAATCATTACAATAATTCTATTTGCACACCAAAATCAGCCACTAAAATTAAATTATGCAAATAAATTTGGAATCACAATTAAATTTTTTGAATCAACTAATATAATTACCGCAATTATTACTTACCCTAAATAATTAAAAGAAGAGAGATGCAAACTAGTCTGACATCAAAATGCGCCACATCAACATTCTTGGCGCAAAAAAGAATTGCGTTGTAGCTACTACTATTCATAAAAAGGAGCAAATGGCGGAAGAAGCGTGCCTTTGCCTTGTGACGGAAAAAGAGTGCTTAGTGATCAAACTAAGCAACATAAAGAAACAAGAAGATGATGATTCCAAAGATTGGAATTGTTTACCTTCACTAGACTTGGATTACGTTTTGCCACTTCCAGAGCCTGAATTGTGTCCCTTCGAATTCGACTCCAAGATCTATATGGGGTTAAGCGGGCATGAAGGATCTGCGACCCTTCCCAATCTACAAATTCAAATTTGAGGAGCAAGTTATTGTGCCTGCTGAATCACTGGATCCTGTTCCTCTCCCTTTTCACTCATCATTCATCGCAAACTCGCCAGGTTCGGGTGATGTTTTCTTCCATATCTATCAGCGCCCACGTGTGCGAGATTCACCCCTATTTTACGTCCTTTCTTCTGGTGATAGAGTTTGGAAACCGTTAATCCCTCCTTCGGATTTCATAAATCTTCATATGCCACTGAGCATGTTCGTCCTCCACAACAACCTCTTTGTTTCATCATTCCACGGAGATCCATATTTGGCCCGCTTTGACACCATAGAACAGTCTTGGACGGTTGAGCCTGCCGCTAGTAACAACCTCTCCAATTTCATACACGATTGGTTTATTGACAATGACGATGATGACCACTGTCGGGTGATTTATTTTCCACTGATCTCTGTAACCATTCCGGGTATGGGCAGCAGCAACTACACCGTCTGCCTTATGCATGAAGAGCTTGAAGTTCCTCCTAAGAATCCTGGGGTGAATGTGTTTGCCATTCTGGTTAACCACCACAATGGCCGGGCCGCATTATATCAACGCCTCTGCATGTGTTTTGAGGGGATTCAACCTGCGATGTATGATGGGCATCGGTTCAATCTTGTTGACCTTGGCAACGGT
>JASCZI010151533.1:21545-39671 GCA_036250425.1 Stylosanthes scabra | reverse complement strand
TATATATATATATATATATATATATATATATATATATAAAAGCAGAAACTTGTGCATATATATAATTTGCTGTTGGCAAGACTTCCAAAACTACAAGAACTCAGTGAGCTTGAGGATATGACCACTTCTGTATCCTCGAATTTCATTGCATTTCTCAAAAAACTCAAGGTTCTCAGAGAACTTGTCTCCATCCAACATTTTCATGCAACATGTGCTTCAAATGGCTAAAGCATTTTTTACAGTACACATATTACATGTAGCTGAGACTGCAAAACCCCATGCTCATTTTCATCATAAGACAATGTGATCAAGCCATTGGGATGATTCTAATAAGGAACACATGGCCAAGCAAAAAACAGAAATTATCACTATGAGAAATGAGACAATTCCTACAATATTATGGTTAATCATGGGAAAGAGATTGGGTAGAAACTTACTCGAGGTTGTCACCAATGTCGCTGGATCAATGTCACTGCTCTGACCAAAAAGTATAACGGGAGGACGATTCCAGCAATATGAAACAATAGCAGCTTCAAAATGCTACTTTAACATAGTATTAATAATGCATTTGAGAATTTTAAGCAACATAATTGGAGAAATGATTGAATATTGAAGCAAACAATTTGCAATTATGTGATAGAAAAGTACAAAGACATAACTATTGATAATCGAATCAATACTAGCAACGACATGCACTCGGCAACCATGAATTTATTAACATCGAATTACATATTATTCTCAAAGTACCAATACATGTGTGTGTTAATAAGAACTGTGAGTTGTGGAATCATCAATGGGTGCCAGGATATGTTCAAAAACAAAATATCTTCTTTCACTTATTCTAAACCATTAGAAAAACTGACACTCATGTTGTCAAGTGAGCAAAACCACTCGATGTCTACAACAATAGTTCACAAGATTTGTTTCTGCAAGATTTCAAAAAATTAAATATCCTAGAAGCCTAAAAACTTTTTAAATAGAAGAAAACAAAGATCAATATGTAATACTTGTTTTCAATGCAAAAATTCTGAATTGACTCAACAAATAAAAGTTCAATCAACATAACTTTGTACAACTTTAGAATCCAAAAAAATCAACTGCACAACTCAAGCGTGAATAGAAGGGAAACTGGCATCGGTCAAATATTTTTCAAGCTTTACAAACACCAAAATTGTGCAATAACAAAACAATAATAAACAATAACATTGATTTCACCAACCTAAAATTAATCTCCAACCGAAATGAAATATAAAACTCAATGACGCTCTTGGCTGCTTCCCGAAACCAAGAACAAAAACCGTGAGTTAAGTATACCGCTATCAATTCGAATATGGACTGCAACTGAGGACCAGAACCACCAACGACATCCTGTCAAGGAGCACTCGGTGCCAGAACAACCCTAAACCGCGAACGACAATGGAGATGAATAACATAATCAAGCCGCACTGCCACCTGTGGCATGAGCTCTCAGCGGCGAAAAAACCCTAAATGACGAAGAAGAATAACTAAAAAGAAAAAAGAAATCCTCAAACTGTAAATTCATACATTTAAAAAAATAAAAAAGAATTTATTATTTCCTTTTTATTTTAGCTGGATAGGGTTAAATTCAATTTGGGCTAGCATACTTATCAATACCAGCTTCAAATAGAGTGGTTATTTTAGTAAAATCTTACTAAAGAAAAAGGGATAAAAATGTAAATTATTATCTCACTATTAGATAAAATATAACAAACCCATCCATTCCTACTTATCATTCAGTCTTATACTGCTTTGGCATGTCATATATGATAATTTTCCTATATATTTATAACATTTAGTATTATGCATTTAATTTGATAACAATTCTTAAATAAAAAAAAAGTTAAAATAAGAAACTAATGGCCACTATGATAATCAAACTAATGGCTACCAAACTTTTTCCCTATTAGAAATGGCCCATACAACTGATGGAAGTATAATAGTTTGTGCGTGTCATACAAAGATTGATGAAATTAATATATATTGTATTAATATATTCAATATATAATTTTTTTCAGCAATAACATACAAAAGTCTACTTATATTAATTTCAATTTATACATATATTTATTGTTCAACTTTGAAAATATTCAGAATTTGGTTATAATAATTATAGTTTTTTTTAGTACATTTAGTATATGATTTGTTCCAACTTTGAAGAGGAAATATTCAAATATTCGCTCTCAATAACAAAGCAAAAGTTTTGAACTTGCACTAACAAGTTCCATTGTTCAAATACAGGTCCAAAGATTTTTAATAAACTCCCTGTTTATTTATTTTCACAAAAGAGCACAAGCATGATTTAAGTATTTAACTCACCGTAGGTGTTGTGGTTGTTGTCTTTGATATTTGGAGCACCTTATTGAAAACTATTTTTTGTGAAAATAAAATGGGAAGAAAAGTGAAATTTTTTATTGGATTTATAATATGCGTGTGTGTATTAACAGAAGTAAATTTTTGTCATAATTTTACTCCATCTTATTCTATGATTACAATTGGCATGTGACCAAGATTGAAAGAAAGTAATTCTAAAAAAGAAAGTTTTTTCTCAGGTATAGAAGCCTCTTTGTATAGAAATATAGATATTCTGTATCAGCCAATAGGAAGTGGATGCTTGGATTACCTTGCGTCAGCATGGAACATGAATCCAGAGTGTTGGCCCATCCTATCAGAGTTTGTCAAATGTATCTAACTGGCGCAACTGACTTACCCAGCTGAGATGAGTTGAGCATTTAGGTGAATTTGTCTATGGGTTGAGGCCAGTGGGTTTGGTGATGATGGCCCATTTCAATAAGGTGATATCTCCAGTGTAGATGTACTTGATGAAGATGTAATTATTTTAGCTATGTATACAGATGCATTATAAAAATGTGGGTCCCAAGACCAGAAGTAGTGGGGCCCATCTATTGAATTGGTGTTAAGTCGGCAGATCCTAACATGAGTTGCTAAATGTAATTAACGGGTAATTTTGCAACGGGTGTGGAAAATTGCTGGGCCCATTTAAAATTATGAACTCCGTTTTCGTTGTTTGAGCTGGATTAGATGTTTGGGGTTAGTTTTTGAAGGCCCAATAATTTTGGTAAGTAGGAGAAAACATGGTAAGCGTTCCTATGGACTAATTACTTGAAACTAAATAAAAATATATAAAAAAAACTAAAATATCTTTTTTTATAATTTTGTTAACCATAAAAATTTAAAAATTATAATTTACAATATTAATGGAGACTTACAATACTTTTATATTAAACAGTAATTGAAATTGAAGTTAACTGTGTATTAATTGATTTTTTAATTTATAAAATCTTACAACAAAGGAACACAAACGAAATAAAATAAAAACTAAACTCATTGTAACGGTTTTTGCAAAGGTTTTCCAAAATAATAATTCTATTTGTACACTAAAATCAGATATATGCGTATGAGGTGGTTAGTATCTTGGGTTTTGTAAGTTTTGTGGTTGTGTATGGTTCGTGGAATTAGGTTTGTTGCGGTTGTTGAGCTGAATTCCATCGGTTCTGCTGGTTATCATGCCACCCTTGGGCTGAGTGTAGTACTGTCTGTTGTTGGGTGGTGGTTGCTGGTTCTCATATAAATTGTGAGATGTCGCGACAGTGTTGTCTTCTTGCATTTGAGGACATTCATCTGTATGATGTGAGTTGCATGAACATATGCCACAATGCTTGACTGGCAGTTGCTGAGAAGTGTTGGTGTGCTGTGTCAAGAGTTTTAGGGTCACTTGCTGTCCTTCCTTAATCACCTTTAACATGGCATCTATATCAACCAAAGACTTTGCAAGGATGGTTGATTCAGATGGTGCAACTTCAAAGACACCCTTTGTAACAGTTGTGGCTCTTGTCTTGAAGTGCTGATTGTTGTTCGCCATTGTTTCGATCAACTCCCAAGCCTCATCCAGGGTTTTATTCATCAAAACACCCCACTAGATGCTTCAATCATGGCCTTGTAACTTGAAGTTAATCCCTCGCAAAAGTAGTTGATAAGAAGCAATTCCGGGATGGAATGATAGGGACATGAGGAAAGCAACCGCTTAAACCTCTCATAGTATTTATGCAGAGTTTCCCCATGCAGTTGAGTAATTCCTAGATTTATTTACGGATGGCATTTGTCCTTGATGGTGGAAAGTATTTTTCAAGAAATCTTTTCTTTAATGCTTCCCAATCAGATGTGATGTCACCGGACAGAGTATGATACTAGTCATTTGCTTTATGCTCCAATGAGAATGGCAGAGCAAATGCTTTAACGGCATCTTCGTTACCACCGATTCTTCTAGTGGTGGCGCAAATAACCTCAAAATCCTTTATGTGCTTGATCGGATCTTCACCGAGCAAACCATGGAACTTAGGAAGTAGATTAATCAAACCCGACTTCAGCTCAAAATTAGCATTCAGATCCAGGTATCGGGTTGTCTGGTTTTCAAGAGCCAGACTCACATCACCCATGGTTTTTAGCGTGACTCTTTGTACATCTCTCATGGTGGAGGTACCTGTATCAGAAGAAGAAGGTATATCAAAGTCAAAATCAGAATCAGATGAGTATGCATAGTTGTTTTCGGATGCCAGGTTTTCGGTTCGAGAACACAAATTGTTCTCAAACTTAATTCAACGCCTGACTTGCCTTGCACGTCTAAGAGTTCTTTCAATTTCAGGGTAAAAAACTATCAAGTCAGGGTTCAAATTCGACATCAGCATTCAATGAACAATTCATAAGTGTCAATGATAATCAAGTTAATAAACTAACAATCCTAAAAATCTAATAAACTATCATATTTACACTATGAACATATTCACAAACAATAAAAAACAAGCTCACATCTTTTCAACTCCCCGGCAACGGCACCATTTGACGAACTCCCAGCGGCCACTCTCGCGACCGGTTCAGAATTTCTTAATTAAAAAATAGGATTTCATTGTAGAGGAATCTAAACCAGCTATGAGAATGTTAGCGAGGTCGTCAACAAGAAAGGTGTCACAGAATTTGCAACCAGTTAAAAATACCGAGTATTGAACTCGGGTCGTTCTCCATAGGAATTGAAATATTGTGACTTGTGCTTGGTTGTAAAAATATTGGGGTTGCAATGGGGAGAGTTAAGAGCAAGATCAAGAAAGAGTTAGATAAAACTGATGATAATAAAGGGGTTCCTGGTCTTGAGTTTAAGTATAATGTGTCCCTATGATCACCACTAATCCCAATTATGAATGGTTGTCACGTAAGACACAAACCCTTTCTGTCTAATGGTCAAATGGGTGGAGTTAACCCCGTTCTGAAGTTTCTAGGCTACTTGACTAATAATGCGAAGGACCAAGGTTTTCGGAACGCGAATAACCCATCACGTTCACCTCGTTAAGGTCCACTCATCACTAGCAAAAGCCTAGCATTAACGAAACAATTTTAACCCCGGCCTTAACACATTCTTATCCTTAGGGATTAGTGGCTAAGATCAACTATACTTCAACCCATGACCAAGGCACAAAAACACTACTTCATATCTATGAGAAACAAAATATCAAACACTTGGCGAGCGTAGAAAAAAGGCATGGTAAATAACTATGAAAATCATCAAATCAAGATGATCAAGGAAGTAAATAAGTAAGAGAGTCAACAACTATCATCAATAAAGCAAGTAGATGGCAATAGATCATTACAAGAAATAAATTCCAGCAAAATCAAAGTAAGAACACAAGCATAAGAGAACTAGAATTGAAATAGAGCTAGACAAATGATAGAAACAAGTATAGATTGCATTAATTAAAGAAGAGAGTCAACAATTAAACATTCAAAACAACTAATTAAAATAAGAGTTTGGTTGGTGATGGCTGAAAATGGAAGAAGAAAAATAAAGAACTTAAGAGAGAAAATGAGAGGCATGAAGAACACTCCCAAAAACTCTCTAAACTATCTAAAAAACTACAATTGATCCTAATTGTGAGAGTGTGTCTTGTGCTTCAACTGCTCTTCCCCCATATAGGTCGAATTGGGCTTCAAAGAGGCTTGGTCTTGGCCCGAAAATGTGAAATTCCAATTCTGGCCTTCATTTAATGAGTTACAGCAGCGTAAAGTTGCGTACGCAACATTGGAGAGTTGCGTACGCAACTCTGTCCAGAATGCATTCGAAGGCTTCAGGGGAGGAAGTTGCGTACAGACATTGTGAACGTTGCGTATGCAACTTGGTTTGGACAGAGCCAAAACTGCTCTATGTTCCAATGTTGCGTGCGCAACTTGCAGAGTCCAAAATCCTCCCTTTTTGCTCCTCTTCATGAATCATTTGCTTCCAATGCCTTTCTTAGCATTTTCCATACATTTCTCAATTCTTAAAGCCCTGAAATGCACTAGCAAACATATCAAGGTACCAAATGGGATGAAATTGTATAAATTCTACTCAATTCAAGGCTAATTTAGCATGTATTTCCCAATTAGAACGAATATAGCAAAGGTTCACAAACATGGCTATTCACAAGCAATTATACGGATTTAGATCGATAAACTCATCAAATATAACACATATTTTATCATAAAATATGGGTTCATCAGTTTTTCTAAATAATAATTCTATTTGTACACTAAAATCAGCCACAAAAATTAGTCATTATGTATTTATACATGAATATATGTGTAGTTTTATCATTTTCAATCTGTATTTTGTATCTTGATGCGTATTATACACTAATAACTAATTTTAGTGGTTGATTTTAATGTGCAAATGACATAACTCAAACCAAAATGAATTACGAAGAAGATAAAAATTCAAATCAATCGACTGCAATTCTAAGTAAAGATAATGTCTTTTTTTCTATTAAGCAATTACAATTCAAATATATTTTGTCATTTAATTACAAAATTAACACTATAATATCTATGGTATATTTTTTATGAAATCAGATATTATATATGGCCAAAACTAAACAAATAAAATAATAAAAATAAATTAATAATATTATATATTATCTAGATTAAATGAAAAACTACTAAACACTAATAGACTCAATTATATTTGAGACTTAACTTTAGGTAATTAGCTTATTGGATTATTATTATTATTATTTGTTTGCTCTTTCATTTCAATATATTTTCACTTCAATATATTTGATTTTTTTAATTTCAATAAATTAAGTTTATATAATAAAAAATATTTATTATTGTGTAATAACATAAATTTTTCTCACTTGTAAATGAAATTTCCTTAAGCATGGGCACCTATATTTTATAATAGGGCAACATATACATTATATGTGTACTTATTAATGTTTTGTTAAATCTTTTTTTTTCCTGGGAGGGCCGGGGAAACCGACCAAAACCCAATCATTAACAGAAATGATCAGCAATACAATGAAACCCCAAATCATAACAACCCACATTTAACCCCACCAAATTATATCTACTAAAAGTAATTGAGGCAGAGAAAGATAGAATATAATGTTTTGCTAAATCTTAATGTGGCAATTGTCCCCACATCTTTGTTAATGGACACGTTCCTGTATGTATATTCGTAGTACATATCTTGTTATTAATTATTGGGGCTTTCATTTTTTTTAGTTTTGTCAAATAATATCCCAAAAACTAAACCCAATCTGCCGGCGACATGACCATAACAATCCTAAACCCATTACAAAATTTGGCCCAATAACTTAGAATTCGTTTCAGTTATTTACATCAACTCAGGCCAAGTATGAGGAAGCCAAGATTTCCTTTTAGCTGGAGAGTTCTGACGCATCAAATGCCTAGTCATGTGGAGTGATAGCAAATACCTCTTCACCCAATTATTCACCTTTCAATATTAGACATGAGGCAAAAAGCTGATTTGTGTCAATGACTATTGGGCTATTAACCGTGGCAAGGAAAAGTGGAAGGCATCTTCTGGGATTAAAAAATAAGGGATTTTGTTTTTGTGACATCTCCGGCGGCGCAGATGTACTTGATGAAGATGTAATTATTCTAGCTACATATACGGATGCATCATAACGATGTGGGTCCCAAGACCTGAAGTAGTGGACCCCTTCTATTGAATTTGTGTTAATTCGGCTAGATCCTAACATGAGTTGCTAAATGTAGTCAATGGGTAATTTTGTAATGGATGTGAAAAATTGTTGGGCCGATTTAAAATTATGAACTTCGTTTTCGTTGTTTGAGCTGGATTAGAGGTTTGGGGTTAGTTTTTTAAGGCCAATAGTTTTAGTAAGTAGGAGAAAACATAGTAAGTGTTCCTATGGACTAATTACTTGAAACAATAAAAATATATAAAAAAACTAAAATATCTTTTTTTATATTTTCGTTAACCATAAAAATTTAAAAATTATAATTTACAATGTTAATGGAGACTTACAATACTTTTACATTAAACGGTAATCGAAATTGAAGTTAACTGTGCATTAATTCATTTTTTAATTTATAAAATCTTACAACAAACGAACACAAATGAAATAAAATAAAAACTCAAATCCAACTCATTGTAACGGTTTTGCAAAGGTTTTCCAAAATAATAATTCTATTTGTATACTAAATTCAGCCACCAAAATTAGTCATTATATATTTATACATGAATATATGTGTAGTTTTATCATTTTTAATCTGTATTTTGTATTTTAGTGTGTACTAGACACTAATAACTGAATTTAATGGTTGATTTTAGTGTACAAATGACATAACTCAAACCAAAATGAATTATGAAGAAGATAAAATTTCAAATCAAGCGATTACAATTCTAAGTAAAGATACTGTCTTTCTTTCTATTAAGCAATTATAATTTAAATATATTTTGTCATGTAATTGCAAAATTAACACTCTACTATGTAAGGTATAATTTTATTGAAATGAGATATTATATATGGCCAAAATAAACTAATAAAACAATAAAAATAAATTAATGATATATATTATCTAGATTAAATAAAAAGAGCTACCAAATGGACTCGATTATATTTGAGAAGTTAGTCTTAACTTTAGCTAATTAGCTAATTGGATTATTATTATTATTTATTTGCTCTTTCATTTTAATATATTTTCACTTCAATATATTTGATCTTTTTAATATCAATATAAGTTTATATAATAAAAGAATATTTATTATTGTGTAATAACACAAATTTTTTTCACTTGTAAATGAAATTTCTTTAAGCATGGAGCAACTATATTTTATAATGGGGCAACATATATATTATATATGTACTTATTAATGTTTAGTTAACTTTTCTTTTTGGTCCTGGAAAGGGCCGGGAAAACCGACCAAAACCCATACAGTAATAGAAGTGGTCCGCAATACAATGAAACGCCAAACCATAACAACCCACATCTAACCCAACCTAATTATATCTACTATCTACTAATAATATAGGCAGAGAAAGATAGAATACAATGTTTTGCTAAATCTTAATGGGCAATTGCCCCACCTCTTTGTTAATGGACCCGCCTCTGTATGTATATTCATATGTCTAGCCCAAAGTATGTATATTCATATGTATATATCTTGCTATTAGTTATTAGGGCTTTGAATCCTTTTTAGTGTTGTCAAATAGTATCACAAAAACTAACTCCAATCTGCCGGCGACATGCCCATAGCAACCCTAAACTCATTACAAAATTTGGCCCAATAACTTAGAATCCGTTTCAGCTATTTACATCAACTTAGGCCAACCATGAGGAAGCCAAGTTTTCTCTTTAGTTGGAGAGTTCTGACGCATCAGATGCTTAGTCACATGGAGTGATAAATATTATATTGCGTCTATATCTTATTATCAATTTCCTCTCTTTGTAACTCTGCATTCAATAATTCAAGTTTTTTTTTTTACTTGATGACCCTGTTATTAAAAGGACATAAGTTTGCCCATATGCTTATCCAAAAAAAAAAGGAGTTAAATTTTTATTTTAATTTATTATTTCTAGAAAATCATCCGCTTTATAGGATCTAGTAAGAAAAAAATAATAAAAAATTATGAGTTTTTTATTTCCATATGAAATTGATAAATATTTTATTTTATATTAAAAAAGACAAAAATAATCTTATTGTATATTTTAATAGAATAAAATACCATTTAAGAATAATATTATTTAAAAGTTTATTAAGGGTTGTAAATTATAATATTTAAAAACGATTAACATCTCTTTATAGGAATAATGAATAGTACTTGTTTGCCATGGAAATTAGGATGAATTTGAGCTTTTGTTTGTTATAAAAGGTCTTAGAATCATATTTGGTTTTGTTTTGAAAATACAAATCATATTAGGTTGATAGTATACATATTGATAATTGCATAACTTATTATAAATTATACTCCAAATATTAGATAACGGTAATTCTTGATGTCTCAGTGTACACCTTTAAACATTCAATTTACAATAAAAAAATGTAAATATTAACATAGAAAAATTTATAAAATACATGAATACTATATATAATAACTCATAAATAGTTACAAATAACACATAAATAATGTATCTCAACACAGAAATTAAAATAGAAGAAGAAAATAAAGGATGTATGGAGATATACAGTGACACATGCTATTAATTCAATAGATAGTATTGCCTAATATTTTGAAAGATGAAAGATTTAAATCAATTATCTCTCATGAAGATTGGAGATTAAATATAAGATAAAATTGGAAGTAAATAATTAAAATCAGATAAGATTGGAGATTGAATATAAGCTAAACTCGTCATGTACTCTTAAAACACATATTAGCTATACTTAATAAATAAATAAAATTAATTTCTATTTCTATATAGCATATTTTAAATGATTACATAAAATATTAAAAAAATATATAAGTATTTTCAATTTGCTAACTTCATGAGCACAGGGTAAAATATTTAACTATATTTAAGATAAATTTATTATTATTATTATTATTATTATTATTATTATTATTATTATTATTATTACAACAAATAAAACATAAAAGTAAGGTCACCAAAAAAAATAAATAAATAACCACTATCATACGGCTTGGTGCACTACAATCATTGTTTGAGTCTACTACATCACTAAATTCACATACAACCAATAACAAAAATACTAATAAATCATCTCCACAAAGCCCAGTCCACACAATCCTCATACAGTGATAAGCCCAACATGACCAGCAGCGTCGCTCCTTCATCATGACCAGCCTAGCCAAACATGTGGTGAGCCAATAGGTTCAGCTCTCACAATTTTCCAAGTGTCATGGAATATTCTTAGAATATTTCTGCTTGTCAAATCTCTATACATTTATACACTTTTTGCAACAATACCATGGAACCTTCTAAAAATTGCCTCCAACATAAGTCTCACTACATTTTCGGGAGTGAAACGATTTAAATGTTCACGAAGGGGGTTGAGTTGTGATTTGGTATATTAATATGAAATTATAAATATAAGAAATCTATAATTCCATACCTATTAATATTTATAATTATATCTTACATCTAAAATTACACAATTATTCTAGTGGTAAGTAATAAATATTAAATAAGATAATTTTTAACCATTTTTATTAATTTTCTATTGTCTGCTAGGTATTAATTATTACACAATGTAATATGATATTATACTTTCTTGCCATGGTTATTTGTTTGGATTGAAATTTTTTGAGACACCTATTTATCCAAATTTGATAGTTGAAATATCAGCATTTAACGTGACACATAAAATTCTACTGTTAAGAGATGAAAATTGGGATTTGAATATCATCTTTTAAATTTGGTTAATTATTTAAGTAATGGGTTAAAGTTAAATGGACCATAAGTTATCTTGGGCAACATCCTTCTCTCTCACAACTCATGGTCATGAGGGTTTCCGAGTTCCAATTCCAAACAAGTGAGGAAGTGTGATCCAAACAAGTGAGGAAGTGTGATGGAATGCAAATGAGGGATGAGGGGCTCTCATATATTGGGGTAATCATGGCTCCACCGGTCAGCTAACTCACCGCTATTCTCAATCATCATTCTCTTTTTTCTAATTTGTTAGCTATAACACTAAAGTACGAAAGAAATTAACTTGGTTTGGTCCAATGGTTAGCTCATTATTCTGCTTAAATAAATATCGGGGATTTCAATTCTTCCTTATGCATGTAGCAACCCATTAGCCAACGATAAACTCTTAAATGAAGATCAAATTTATGGTGAAATAATAATTAACTTGTCGAGTCGAAGAATATTTATAGGAAAAAAAGTACGAAAGTGGCGTTTGGAGATTGGGCCTTTGGATAATTGTTTTTTGCATATTAGGCCTCTGGATTCAGATGAGTCTTGAGGTTTTAAATATAAGTTGATACACCAATCCACGGAAAAAAACGTGGATATGTCTGTTGAAATTAAAAATGGATAAAAGACACATATACCGCTGACCTTTTTAAAAGTAGACAAAAATGCTCTTCACTTTGTTGCAATATCCACATATTCCTAACTTTCAAGAAAAGTGGACACTAATACCCTTCCGTTATTCTAACCCACATGTGACCATTATGAAGACGTGCGATGTGGTTGTCAACGACGCCTAGCTGGCCGTAACGAAGTCACGCTGTGCAGACCAGGCCAGTAATGGATCTTAGACAGCAAAACGAAGTCATTACCCCTCTTTTACATGAACCCTTCGAAATTCGGGTTTCATTCCCCAAAGAAATCGACTTCATTTTGTTGTCTAATGCTAATTACGGGTCTGGTCTGTATAGCGTAGCTTCGTTACAGCCAACTAGGCACGTTGACAGCCGTATCACACGTCTTCATAACGGTCACACGTGGGTTAGACCAACGGAGGATAGTAGTGCCCACTTTTCTCGGAAAAAGTCGAGGGCATGTGGTATTTCATCAAAGTGGGGGATATTTTTGTTTACTTTTAAAAAGGTCAGTAATATCTTTATCTTTAATCCTTAAAAAAATTATAAGTAGTACAATAAAGATTTAATAATTACTTTTATGCAAAGGTATTTTTTAATATTAATTAGATTTTAATATTTTATAAAAGTATTATTTTTATGTAAAAGTTTTATTATTCCTTTTAAGTGGTTACTTTATTTCATAAATCATGCTTTTAAAATGTGGCTAAACAAAAAATAAAAAATATTTTTCACATCTTAATCAGAGTGAGTGCCCTAATTATAATATTATAGTTCTAAGATTAAATTTCTCTGAGTCAATTTACACCTATGAATTAGCATCAAAGCATCAAATTGATTATCTAGCATAACCATTACATGCCGTAGAAGACTATAATAGGTAGCATATGTGGCATCACATTTCATAACGACACATTTTGGTGTTCTACTTCATATCAACCTCCAAATGTAACTCACCAAACTCCAAAATAACGTTGGTATAAAATATAATGCGACATCAACTAATCGTTGCAGTTTAAAAGAAATTGGTTTACTAACTATTACAATGTCCAAAATTCAATCTCTAGTTAGAGTTTTATTAGTCATTTTAATGTAGAAGTTCAAAAAAAAAAAAAAAAATTGTGCACTAGGACATTCATATATCAGGTCGAATTTCAATGACTAATCTTTCAGGTACTGCAGAGACAAAATAGATTATCCTTCCAAACAAGCTTCGTTCCCATCCTCCAAGAAGAATCAAATCTAGAAGAAATGGTATATATAAAAGTTCAATCTAAGGGCCAAGGTTTAATTTACTAAAATATTGAAATTTCATTTATTTTCTCTGATAAATTCAAGGAAGTTTTAGCTAGCCGAGATTATTCACGTAATACTTCATTGGATGGTTGGATCCAAAATAAATGTTTAGATTAAAGGTTTTGATCGAACATTTGCTTAGAATATTAAAACAAATAATTTTATAGAAAAAGTGAATCTATATATATTTAATGTTATTGGAAATTTTAATATATTATTTTTTTAAAATAATTCTTTTATGTTTTACTTTTAGAATATTTATAGCAAAATTTTTATTTATATTATCGATGTTTTGTGAAAATTTAGAAACATCTTATAATTGAAACTAAAAATTTTAACCTAAAAAACAATTTATAAACAGAAACAATGATTTTAAACGGGATAAATACTCTTTTTGTCATAAAGGTTTGATGTGAACATCAATTTTGACACAAATCTTTTTTTCTCCTCAAAATTGTCACAAAAGTTTCTATTGCATTATAAAAACACTAAAATGAATTTTTTTACGAAAATACCCCTCCCCTTCCTGTTTGTCTTCTTCCCCAAATGCATAACACAATCCCCACCATCACCACCCTTCCTCCTCCCTCTACCTCTTCGACCCCGATCTTAACCACTGGCTTCGCTTTCCTCTTCTTCCGAAACCCTAACCCCGTCTCCTCCTCCCACGGCATCCTCTATCTCTGGGATTTCTCCCCCTCAACAACACCACATCCTTCACCTCGGCTCAGTTGGTCCCACCACGACTTCGTGCTCAGCTTGGTTCGGGACAATGGCGGCAATGGAGGTCGCGCGAAGGTACTAATGGTTGAGGGATTGAAGTATTCGTTCTTGCTAAATGGGTCGTGCTCGACGATCTTGATTCTACGGCTTTGCTTTTTGTATTAGCTGAGGATCCACTTTGCTTTCTCTTCATTCCCCAACTTAATTGCGGTGAGTAATCTTGCCTTTATGTGATTTCATGAATTCCGATCCACCATTCATGCACCCTTGCTTGCATTTTGGATTTCATCCTTTTTCGTCTTTCTTCTTTGTCAGATTCCTATCCTTTGTTCCAACTTCCGATGATTGCTTCATTTTTTGGGTATTATAGGGTTTATTCCAATCAGAACAAAAATGAAAGAAACCAAGTGATGAGGTAGCAATGGAGAATTGTTAGGATTTTTTTTTTAAAAATAAAATAAAAGAATTGATTATTTCCTTAAAAAAATTAAAACAACATTACTTACTAAAAAACATTTTTTTTTTCGGAAAATAAGGGTGCATCGGTGCTACCCACACCGATTTGCAGCTTCCAAGTAAAAAAAATATGGCATTGGTGCAACCTACACCGATTTGGGCTTTTTCATGCAAACTAAGGAGCATTGGTGTAGGTTACACCGATTTTTGCTTCCCCGGTCCAATGAAATCGCATTGATTTTATGCTACACCGATTTATATTGAGTTTCGATGATTACTATGTGTTCTGTAACTCTATAAATATAACATGGTTATCTTCAGAACACATACCAGTTTATTAAGCTTTCTTCTACTTATTCTTCTGATGTACACTTGAATTCTTACTATTATAATTTTCATATTATTTTAGAAAATGTCTCATTTTCCTCTATTATCCATTCATTACGATGGTGAAATAATTAGAGCTGAAGATGGTTCTGTAATATTTAGGTCTCCCAATCCCATATTTGCTTACCTTCCAAATGAAGTGCGTTGTTTGTCTAGCTTAAAGAATCTGATCTTAAATGTGACTAGCCAACAAGGTGTTAAGTGCGTGAAAAAATTATATTACAGATACCCCACTGTGGTCGGAAATTGATATTTTTATAAAAGGTATGATTGCTATAAAATACTAGCATCTTAATAATTTTTTTTTTCGAATAATTTTTACGCACTGATGAGGAGGTTGACTTGGCGATAAACTTGTTAGGTTCTCATTACGCACTGATGAGGAGGTTGACTTGGCGATTTACTGGTATATACATCATCCAGATATTCATTTGTTAGAGCTTTTTGCCATTTTAATTGATGTGGCAGAAAGAAGTTCATCTAGCAATGCTTCTAATACCCAATCAACTGATCCAGCAAGAGGGTTAATCAGGGGTATGATGATTGATCTAAACATTACACTCGAAGGGAGCATGCATGCGCTAAACTCTACTCAAGATGAGGTAGAAAGACATCAAATACCAACTAGACCATCTGATCCAACGGATGAATCCTTCTTTGTGGATCTGTTCTCTCTAATGAAGAGATTGATCCAGTTGTTTTATCCGAGCAAGAAGCTGCAGCGATGAACTATTTCACTGGTTCATCAATTGCATTTACTCAACCAGCGATCTCTGAAAGGTATGATTGCCCAACCCACTTATCCTCCTTGAATCTAGATTCGATGAATGAATAGGTATCTCATGTCCAACATGCACCCGACGATGATCCAACTACCGAGTTTGAAGTCGGTCAAGAATTTCAGAATAAGGAAGCTGTTCTGATGGCAGTTAAGACATACAGTATCAATCGGGCGGTTGATTATAAAATATTATAGAGTGACCAATTGAAATATGCTGTGAGATGCATCAAACAAGATCAGGGATGTGCTTGGATGATACGTGTATCATATCGACGGAAGAAAGAGATATGGGAGGTTAGGCGTTACAATGGTCCACATTCTTGCATGCAAACATCAGTTGGACAAGACCACGGTCGGTTGGATTCCAAAGTCATTGCTTAATACATATTTGCAATGGTAAAAGCTGATCCAACCATCGCTATAAGAGTTCTTCAAGGACCAGTTGAACAACACTTTGGATACAAAGCATCGTATAGGAAGGTTTGGATTGGAAAACAGCGAGTTATTGCTAGTATATATGGCGATTGGGAAGAATCATACAACGAGCTTCCGAGGTGGTTGTTTGCAATGCGGATGTATTTACCAGGTATTGTATAATATTTTGCCACCTAATTAGACCTTTTTTTTGAATTTATAATATGATATTGTAATTGGACTAGGTACTTGGGTTCACATGGAGACACAGTCTTATCGGGGTGATCCGGATGTGAGAATGTTTCATCGGGTATTTTGGACATTTCCTCCATGCGTGGAAGCTTTCAAAAACTGTAAGCCACTGATATCAATTGATGGTACCCATCTATATGGAAAATATGGGGGGACCTTGCTGATGGCTATCGCTCAAGATGAAAATTCGAATATCTTGCCGATTGCGTTCGCAATAATAGAAGGGGAAACAAAAGAGGCATGGTTGTTTTTCCTTTCAAACTTGAGGTAGCATGTGACTCAGTTGCCTGGTCTCATAGTTATTTCAGACAAACACAAGGCCATCGAAGCTGCATTAAACGATGATCGTAGTGGTTGGAAAGAACCTCTGAGTTTCCATGCCTACTGTCCGTCACATAGCAGCGAATTTTATACGGCATTTTAAGCACAAAGATCTGAAAAAGGTCTTCGTCAATGCAGCATATTCCAAGTCATAGAGAGATTGCTCATTACTTTGGTAGATTAGGGGGTGCAAATGAAGCAATCACCAACTGGCTTGATGAAATGCCTCGCGAACGCTGGACGCAATATGCAGATGGTGGCCGAAGATTTGACCACATGACGACCAACATATCAGAGTGCATAAATGCTGTGATGAAGGGAACTAGGAACTTACCAATAACTGCACTCGTTAAGTCAACTTACTTTCGTCTGGGGGAGCTTTTCTCTAGGAAGGGCCTTGAAGTGAATGCACAGCTCCAAGGAGGGCAAGAATTTTCCCAATTCTTGTTGAAGGCCATTGAGTTCAACTCAAAGCATATGAACATCATTGTGTATGCCTTTGATCGCTCGAGGTCGAATTTTACTATAGAGGAGTGTGCTTCACTCCCTGGTCAAAGAGCTCAAACATACGACGTGCATCTCCAAGAAGGCCGATGTGGGTGTGGATATTTTCAGGTTCTCTATCTTCCTTGTCGCCATGTGTTGGCAGCTTGTTCACATGCAAGACTTGATTGGAAGATGTATGTGCATCCTGTTTATCCCATTGAGAGTGTACTTCAAGTTTATTCGATGGAGTTCACACTGATAGGATACGAGGGTGATTGGCCGGCATATGACGGGCCACGAATATGACCCAATCCTAGACTAATGCGAGCTAAAAAGAGACGTCCTGTATCAACAAGGATCCGAAATGACATGGATGCAATGGAGGAGGCTTCTCCAAAGCGATGCGTTCTATGTCGTCAGGTTGGTCACACAAGGAGGACATGTACTATTGCTCTCAGAGGCGCCTCTACTTCTGGAGGGACTAACGCGTCCAACTAAGTCTAACGTTCGCTGTTGTTGCAATGGTTCGGTGATTGTTTCATTAATGTATTTCGTTTTTCTGTATTTGTTTTATCATCAACTTTTGTTTTATCATTAAATGAATTATTAAACTAAATATTAAACTAAAATTAAAACCTAAATAGTAAACTAACTCTAAACCTGGAACTG
>JASCZI010151533.1:6487-17448 GCA_036250425.1 Stylosanthes scabra | reverse complement strand
CTTGGTAGCACAGTTGAATTTGGAGCTAGCTCAACTTGATGTGAAGACCGCGTTTGTACACGGTGAATTAGATGGGGAAATCAATAGGACTCAGCCAGATGGGTTTAAGGTTGCTGAAAAAGAAGATGGGGTGTGCAAGTTGAATAAAATTGTGATATGCCAAATGTACACAAGTAAAATAGAGAAGCTGAAGATTCAGATGTTGATAAGTTTCTTGATTAGGAGTATTTATATGAAGCATCGAAAGACTTTCCGACAATCGAGATTCGGATGGCGTGTTTCGCAGTTTGATGCGGCGGTGTTGGTGATCAAATACTCAGTTGGTAGCTTGTACGCATCAGTATGTTTAATGCTTGATATTGCTCAGGCAGTTGAAGTTGTTAGCAGGCATATGCATGATCTTTGTAAAGATCATTGGCAAATTATCAAATGGATTCTACGGTATATTCGAAATGCTACAGATATTGGTTTAGTATTTGAGCAGGATGGTTAAGGTATAGTCGGATACTGTGATTTCAATTATGAAAGAGATTTGGATAAGCGAAGATCGATGACCGGTTACTTGTTCAGTCTAGCAAAAGCACCAGTCAATTGGAAGTCCATTTTACAGTCAACGGTAGCTTTGTCCACAATGAAGACAGAGTACATGGTGGTGACAAAACCTGTAAAAGAGACGATTTGGCTTCAAGGATTGCTTGAAGACTTGGGAGTTGGTCAAGAACACATTGAGGTGCACATTGAAGTGTTCTATGACAGTCAGAGTGCTATTCAATTAGCGAAGAACCAAGTTTATCATGCAAAAACGAAGCAGATTGATGTTCACTATCACTTTGTGCGAGAGATTCTAGAAGTAAAGGAGATTTTGCTCCAGAAGATTTATACTTCAGAGAATTCTGCAGATATGGTGACTAAGGTGGAGACATCAGCCAAGTTTAGAAGTTGTTTAGACTTGGTCAACATCCTGCACGTATGATTTGGTTTGAGTCAACACTATATTCATTTGGTGTGGTCTAAATATGTGCCAAGGTGGAGATTTGTGAATGGCGATGGTGGGTGGCACATATCTGCCCCACATCGACCAAACCATGAAGAAGGGGGTGTTAAACCCCTTATATAAAGGACCTTAAGTCCTTAGTTTTTAATATCCCAAAAGTTGTAATCTCTTCTATATATTCACATATTAAAGAGATCAGCTATAAGTAGTGCTGACCGGAGACGTAGGCAAAAATTGGCCGAACTTCGTTATCAATTGGTATGTTCTTTTCTTTCTTTCTTTTATTATTATTTGTTTGTTTATTTGTGTTATTTTGTTTAGTATCCAATATATATTGTTAGTGGGTTATTGGGTAGAAATATTTGTAGAGTAATACTGTGATAGTAGTTCTGTCTAAGGAGGTTGGAATTAGTAAGACTGGTCTTTCCCTTCCGACCATTCCTGGGAATTTTATTGTTAATAAAATTTTGTCTAAGGAGATCGGGTTTAAGTGGGACTTAATTGTGCCTCATCCAATCTGTCCTAAGAATTACTATAATAGTAAAGCTCATAGGATTGATTTGTATTGAAATTATCCACGTTTTCGCAACAAATATAACTTAATTAAACTATTTTGTGACATATAGGTAAATGATTTATGTCCTTTATTCAGCAGAATCTAATCCATGTCTCTGAATATTCTTACCTCATTGGATTTCAAATTATTGTTTTACATTGGTAGAAGTCAGAACCTATACTCCAATGGAATTCAGATTTTAATGAGATGGATATAAAAAATCTTACAATCCACTCCATCATTCCCTTTAAATGGGGATATTTTCAATGGAGTTTCAATTTGAATGAAATGGCTTTCTGTATTTAAGATTGTTTTAAACCGCTCCAGCATTTCAAAGGGTTATGATATCAAATTACATGGATATTCCTTACCCTCCATCCATTCAAATAATACCCATTGATTTGAATTGTTGATATTCCATACTGGATGTATTATCAACGAAACTAAAAGTATATCAAACTTTGATAAAAGTTTCAATGTGTTGCTGGATTTTAGTCTTGTGGGGTTTGTAAAGTTTCAAATTTTGATTGGTAAAATGAAGAGAATTCCTCATTTCTGATGCAATTAAACACGGATAATTGTTTTTTGTCTCGTAGAGTTTGCAAAGTTTGAAATTTTGATTGGTTCTGATGCTGAATTTGCAATCAAGATGAGATTTTTTATTGAACATTTCATAATCATTTGAGATTTATGTTTGTCAGATTGTTCTTTGAATCATTAGATGTTCTTATGCGTGTTTTGAATTGAACATCTTTGTTTGAGTAGTATGTATTAGAGAAAAAAACAGTCATAGAGGCAAAATGGTCAAAAGGATTCTTTGATAAAAAAATCAAACTTTTGTGGCAATTTTTAGAAGAAAAAAAGATATGTGAAAAAAATGATTGTCACACCAAATCTTTATGGCAAAAAGAATACTTATCCCATTTTAAGTTTATGATTATAAGAGCAAAAACTTATTATTTTTAAATTTTAATGATTTCACCAATTTGAACTCGTGTATTAAACATTTAATAATATATATAGTTATAATTAAGAAATTGTAAATTTCTAAAATGTATGTATGTTTTTCATGCGGTATTTTCAATTCAATGACAAGTCAATGAAGATTTATGGCTTAAAGAGGAAAGGTTAACGGAGAAATTTCAAAGCTTATATAATGTGGCAGCAGATAAAAATGAGACCTTGGGAATAGAACTGAATATGTTTAATTTCACAAAATCCTTGTGGAAGGGACTAGTGTTCGTAGAGTAGAACTATTTATGTGGTTTGCTTTCTTGAAAAGACTAAATACAAGAGAGAGGCTGCGAAAATGTGGAATTGTGGACACAAGGCATGCAAGGTGCATTCTCTGTCGGGTTGGTGAAGAGTATGCAAGCCACCTATTCTTCTCTTGCTCAATTGGTTCGAAAATATAGGAAGAGGTTGCTAAAGGCGTGGAGAATTCAATAAGTTTGGCCATTGCAAGTTAGGACTGTTTTGAGACGTGAATGGAGTGGAGAGTTTTAAAGAGACTTGAATCATAACTTTTTTTCTTGAATTTTTGGTGCTTATGGAACTGTCGGAATAAAATTATTTTCAATGGGGGCTTTGATTGGATTGCTATGGCTTTAATGTTTTTGGTTTGAAAGAGGCTGAGCCTTCCTTGTTTTTGATTTTGTTTCGTTGTTTTATTTGTTTGCTGTTTTTCTGGGCGGAGCCCTTTTATTCTTGTTGAGGCGAAGCCTCTTTGACCGTAGCTCCTCTACCAGACCTTGGACTATCGAAATTTTTTTTTATCACAGATCAGAGTTTAATTTAAAATTTTACAACCAATATATATATATATATATATATATACAAAGTTTAATTCAAAACCCAGCACATTTGATTAAACTTTGCCTAACTATTTTAACAATCCAATGAATTTGTTAATATATATTTATTCTTTTGAAAAAAAATTATTTATGAGAAAATATAACAATCAACTTTTAGTTAGTTGGCAATAGTCAATTTTAGAATTTGGAGTTATAGTTTTAGATTTAGTGTTTAAAAATTATTATTATAATTTAAATTTTAAGATAAATAAAATAACAACAATTTTATTTATACATCAAAATCAATCACCAAATTAACCACTAATATATAATACATATTAAAATATAAAATATACACTAAAAATAAATTAAATTACACATGTATTTTGTATTTTTATATATATTATATACCAATAGCTGATTTGAATCATTTGATGTCTAATTTTGATATTCAATTAATATAACTTATAAAATAAAAGTTGGTTAATGCTATTCGAAAAAATTGATTACGTGAAAGTACTCTCTATTTAAATTTTAAAAAGTAAAAATAATGATGACATCCAAACGTTCACAGGGATGGGCAATTGGGCATCAATAATGCCGCATAGTTGCTTGTGATTAAAATGATGAAATCAAATGGCATTTGGGATGGGAGGAATCATCCTAAAAGAAAGGCCGCTCATTTTCCAATTTTAAAATATAAAACGCTTTCTTGCTATTAAAATAAGACTAGTAAAACATACGCTTATAATAATAAATAATAATAATAAAATTAATTTACACGTACCATTATATACTTTCATATATTTCATGTTTTGTTTTTTTATTTTAATTTTTGTGTTGAGATACACTATTTATATGATATACGTAAATGTTTCTATATTATTGTATATTACATTAATGTATTTTATGAATTTTTCTGTGCTGATTTTTATATTTTTTGTATTGTAATGGGATGTATTGAGGTGTACACTGATACATGTAGCATTGCCTAGCAATAATGATATATCTATTTAACTAAGTTATTTATTTTTATATTAAATAAAAAATTATTTTAATATTAAATATTATAAAAAATAGCACCGAAATAAATTTTTATTTGATATCGAAATAATTTTTTATTTTGCATAGAATGAATAACTTGATTGAATTTGGTTAGATAAAATAGATGTATTGTTAGAACTAAAATTAAATAACATAAAAATTAAAGAAGAAAATGTGTATTGATGGTATGAATTAAAGTAAAATGAAGATGATTTGATAATTGATGACTTAATTGAAGAAGATTAATAAAAGAAAAAAACAATTCTCTTTATTTCAAATGAAAGAAAAAAAAAACTTCTATTAACTAATCATTTAATTAACTATTTCAATACTCAATACAATATATGCTTCTCCTATTTATAATAATACTGAAGAATTAAGTAAATGTCTAAATGGGCTTATAACTAAGCCTATATTAATATGTACACCTAAAATTATTATAACAATAATTATATAAATAAATAAAGAGTAAATATTTAATTCTGTATCATTTTCAATTTAAACGACGCCATCCTAATGATTTGAAAATTTCAATCTTGCTCTCAATCATTAAAAATTTAGATAAATAGATTCTTAAAATGATTTGTGAATTTAAGGTCTAGGATTAATAAATTGATTTTAAAAAATTATTTGTCTCAATTTCTAAATAATTGAGTGTCAAACTGGAATTTTTGAATTATTAAGGATAGCAGCGTCCAAACCGAAAATGTTGAGATAAGAATTGGGTGTTTACATATAAATAAATTACGCACTAATTGGGTCATTACCTTTATTGGCAGCGATATGATAAGCTCCAAGCTAAACACGATGCTTGGTTGACATTTACTTTTCTTGGTTCGGAAGTCAACCTAATTAGTAATTATTTAGCACTTGTTTGCTGCATTACTAATTAGCAGGGTTATGAGGTTATCACTTATCAGAGATAAGAGTGGAAAACAAACTTATATAGGTGAGTGGAAAATAAACTTCCATCATGTAATTATCACTTATTTAAACTTATATGTAATTAGCACTTGTTTTCAAGCACATGGACAATGTATGTATTTCTTTTGAATTATCATTGTCACAATGTTCATTAAAATGGGTATAAAAGACAAGTGGTTTTTTGTTTTAAGGTAGCTTCGCGATTAAGAGAAAAACTACATTAAAATAATTTGACATAATAATAGGTAATCAATAAAAACTTAGCCAATATCAATTAATAATTTAAATTAAATTTTTTTTATCGGTAGAAAACTCACAAAATTCCAATAAGGGAGTGAGTCTATCAGTACAACCTGTTCATTATATCAATAATAATCCAAATGAAACTAGTAAAGCAACAACAAATAAACACCACCTGGCAGATATTATAAAGTAGTATTAATACATCAACTCCAACTTATTGTAATGTGGCTTTGAGCACCCTTTCTGTTAATCTTTGATCACTGCACCTCCTTGGACTTGTATAGTACTTTCTCTTAATCTTTGATCACAATGCACATTGGAAATCACCTTCCCGTATTCTCCCATCAAGTAATAACCATCAATTATTTTTAATTATCCTGTTACATTGAAAAAATTTCACCCTCCACGCCCCTAGAATACCTCCTGAAGCACCACAAGACTCTACATATTCCCATGCTACGTCACTTCCACTGCCCCAAAATTAACAATCATCAAATTCTTTAGTCTCAACAATGCCAATAAAATCAGTATCATTCTTTCTACACCAATTTTTTTCACCTCCGATTTTCCACTTCCCCCATTCCCCCTATATTCCAAAATATCAACTTAATTCAGTTTAGGTTTTGTACCTGAACTGAATATTCTGGTAGAAAGATTCCTTCCATTTAATCTTATCTTTTTTAGTATTATTTTTCTTTGTTCTATTTTTTAAAAAAGTTATGAGTATTTGATTGTCCTTCATTGTGAATATTCTATAAACAATAGTTATGAATGTATTATTTTTGTTGGGTGATTTGTAGACGTTTAGGATTTTTTTTACTTATTTTATTTATATTACCTAAGAAATTTTAAATACAATATTTCTATTTGCACACCAAAATCAGCCACAAGTATATAATACACATTAAATTATAAAATACACACTAAAATGAATTAAACTACACATATATTTTGCATTTAAAATATATTATACACTAATAACTGATTTTAAAATACACCTAGCATATTTTTTTTAATATATTACAAATTTGAGCAAACGTTATAACATGTTATGGTACTGGTAGACCTACTTAATTTAACTATTTACATGTCTATGGTTTGGTGAACCATGTTAAGCTATTAAAAATAAATTTCTTACCTATCAACATTAACATTTTGTAGATAAAAAAAAGGTTATTGCAATGGGCACCGATAATAAGAAAAATTTTAGAGCACCGACAACATTTTCCTCATTTTGTAGAAAGGAAAAAAAAAAGGTTATTGCAATATTTGGGACACTCAAAACCTTTAAACATATATGCTTTCTTCCTTTTTCCTCACTCCTTCCGATCCCTTCCTTCTTCATTCACCTCCTTCATCACTACTTCTTTCTTCTTCATTCATGCCCTTCGCTTTCCCACTCCTTCGCATCACTGCAAAAATAGTTTTTGGTCGTGTAATCAACATCAAAATCAAGGTAAATCCGTAAATGAGTTTTAGATACATATGTTTTAGATGGAGCACTAATCAATTTCATCTTTGCCAATTATATATGCCTGGTTGATATATAGGCTTAGGGAAAATATTGATAAACAAAAAAAAAAAAAAAATACCACCAATTAGCCAACTTTGTATTTTATATATTAGTGACAGAATATTCAAAATCAAGAGAAATAGAACATAAAATTTAATATGATGACTAAATTTTTATTGGTTTTCTAGTATTATTAATATGCTTATGATGTTGTGTTTAGTACTTGTTTGGATTGACTTTTTTTTAGAAAAAAATATTTTTTATTAAAAAAAATACTTTTCATCAAATTTATATCATTTGGATGCATTTTGAAAAAGTACTTTTATTTAAAAAAAGTAAATTATGTGTTTTTTTAAGAAGTTATCAATGTGTCGCCTTTTAAAAAAGTAAAAGAAAAAATAATTTCATTAATAAAAAATCTTTTTAAATAACACATAGATAATTTTTTTTTTCAAAAGTCAATCCAAATTGACCCATAATCACAAAGGAATTTTTTATTGAAACAAATTTAATTTAGTGTAGCCAACGAACATAATTAATAATATATTTTGATATGATAAATATAATATGGATGCAATGTAAATTATTAATACAAAATATAATAAATATAATTGCAAAAAATAATAAGTATAAATATAAATTCATAATTTATGGACGTAAAATACTTTTGCTAATTAATTAATAGCTAAAAAAATATATTAGGATGTTCATGTACCATTGGTCAACCACAAATTCAGGTGAGTTATGAACACCACTGAATTGAAAAGCGAGTATTATGTGTTAGCATAACCATGGATAAATTATAGTTGTTCCAAATTTATTTTCTAATGTATATTATTAGTCGGATTAATATTTAAATTGGCCGTTGAAAGATTTTTTTAGTCATATTAGTTCCTGAAAGATGTAATTTTTAGTCAAATTGGTCCTTCTACTAATTAAATGATATGTTCCAAAATAATTGATTTATAGATGACATGTCATCTAATTATTTCGTGACATATGATATTTAAAAATGACATATCATCATCTATCTGATTGATAAAATGAAAAATTTGATTGAAGATTGTATTTTTCAGGAACTAATATAATTAATAAAATCTCTTAAAGATTAATTTGAATAAAGTTGAAATCTTTGAGGGATGAATTTGAGCTTTATCCCATTTCCAGCCACTCTAATATCAACACAAAATAATTACCTTATTGTATTTATATTTACCTTATTTCAACTAGCTTGAAATATGTTGATTCTTCTTTGACGTCTTGACCCATCATGCAGTTAGAATGAAGAGTACAAAAGAATCAACTGTATACTATCTATTTCTTTCCTCAAAGCTACTTTGGTCATTTTGCTTTCTCTCTCTCCATGTCTTACCCCATAGCTTGGCCTCTGCTACAGCTTCCTCTCTTTGTTCATCTTTGGTCAAAACTGTGATTATTCCTTTTGGAGAATGATTGTTCTCTTTGTCTTTCTCATCAAGGTTGTTCGGTTCTCTTGGAACATATTGCTTGGAAGACAAGAAATCCAGAGCAAGCACTATGTCAGCGGCGTCCGGCCGCTGACGTGGCTCTTCTCTGAGACACATGGATGCCAATTCAATTGCCATTGTTAGTCCAGATCCAGGGTGATGACCTTGTAGTAGTGGATCTGCCAATCTTGAAAAGTTCTTTCTATCTTTGAACATTGGGCGTGCCTATAAACACAAGGAAAACAAGCATAAATTACTTGCCCTCTTTGAAGTGAATGGCACAGTTGTTACGGCAATTTGGGAAAAGAGATAGAGATTCAAAAATAAAGAACGAAGGATAGAGATTGAATTAAGTCGATAAAAAAAACTAATAAAATTTAGTATTAAAATTTTTAAAGTTAAAATGAGAGTATTTTAAGTCTAAGTCCCGCCCAAAAAATTTTAATTTTTTGAAATTTTAAGCATGAAGACTGAAATTTCATTCTCTAACCACTTAATAAAAATCACTTAATAGAATATTGAGTCTCAATTTTTTATTCTCTATTAAAAGAACATGACTAAGGTGGTTATTTTTTTGAAATTATGAGCTAATAACGGTTTCAGTAAACATATTAAATAATTTAACGTGATTTACAATATATCATTTTTACAGAAAGATATTTTCATGAAATAGCAATTTTAAAAAGCTATGTTTCACAGATATAAGTACGGGTTGGAAACGAGTATTGAATACGAAAATTTTAGAAAAAATGGGTATATTTAAAAAATAAGTAAATTTTATAAATTTTAAAAGACAAATAATATATTTTAACTAATAAAATAAATTTTTATTTTTAAATAAAATATTTAAATAATCAATTTAACATATTAAATATCATATTTAAATAGTTTTAGAATAAAAAAATTAAAAAATACTCAAAATAACATAATTTTGAATTACTTTTAAAAAAAATATTTAGCCGTATCCAAAAAGTATTCAAGATTTTTTATTGTTTGGTGCGTATCTAAAGTACCTAGCCGTATTTTTGGAATATTCGTATCTGGTAGTACCCATCATTGATACTTTTGAAAAATAGGCATATGTACAAGAAAGTTAAAAAGAAAGGACTCAAACAATAGGAATAAAAAAAATGTCCACGACTTGTACAATCCTAACAAGTAATTGATATTTGTAGAGAAATATTTACCCAATCAACAAGATGCTTGTCATGGCCACGATCCTCATCATATGCTTTACGTCCAGATATAAGCTCTAACAAAAAAACTCCAAAACTATAAATGTCAGATCTCCTTGTTAGTTTCCCACTTGTGGCATATTCAGGAGCACAATAACCATGAGTTCCCATCACCCTGGTGGCAACATAGGATTGATCTCCGGTTGGACCGAATTTGGCAAGCCCGAAATCGGAAAGCTTGGGAATAAAACCCTTGTCTAAGAGTATGTTAGATGATTTTAGATCCCTGTATATAACAGAAGGTTCTGCTTTGTTGTGTAAATAGTCTACTCCTTTTGCTGTTCCAGTTGCTATCTTCATTCTTGTGTTCCAATCAAGAGCTTCTTTATCACGTGGGAGATCTACAAATAACCACAATCATGATTGGTACAATATCAGATAGATAACATGAGCATTTTTATAATGCTTCTTTTGTTTATAAGCACATGACATACATTAAGATAAGAATACAGAGAAACACTAATAAAGAATATAATGTTTTTTCTTGAAAAAAAAATTAGATTTTGTATAATTTGTTTTTGTCATATGATAGCATATTACCAATTTAATATAAAATCACTAATTTATATATTTGATTCTATTTTTTTTTGTCATGGATGTTCTCGGTCTTATCTTATTTTATTCTCAAAATCAAATTTAGTCTAATGATTCTGAGAGTTGAATTAAATTGTTTAGATGAATCAACTAGGTTAATTGGAAATCAACCATCAGACCAGTTTGATTTTGGATAAAAATAAATTATCAAGGAATTAGATGATCCAGTAAATTAGAATAGTAAAACACAAAAAAAAAAATCAATTTTTTAAAATATATGTTTCGTACATAAATAAAATTTTATTATATCTATTCTATTCATTTGAGTCTCGATTGAACGAATCTTTATTCTACAAAAAACAAAAGATGGCTAAAAAAGAGTAGCAAATAAATAAATCCAAAACTTTCAACTAAATATAAAGCAATTCTTGCATTGTAGAGGATAGAGAAAGGGTTATTACCATGGAGACGAGATTCTAAGGATCCCATAGGCATGTAATCATAGACAAGAAGACGTTGATCCCCTTCAGCACAATAACCAATCAAATTAACAAGGTTTGGATGACGTAAAAGAGACAACATCAGAACCTCCACTAAGAATTCTTTCTCCCCTTGGGCACCACTAGTATCAAGTCGTTTTACAGCTACAACCTGATATA
>JASCZI010151532.1:28095-39716 GCA_036250425.1 Stylosanthes scabra | reverse complement strand
TTCCCACGTATGACGTGGGCTCTCCACGTTATACGTGGGCTTTAACACTTAGCCAAATCTCTCTTTTCTTCTCTGCTTCGTTCTCCTTTCTTCAATCCTCTTTGTTCGATCTTTAATCACCTAAAACTCTTAGTGAATTCTCTAAAAACACAAACACAACTCAAAGAACATCAAGTTTGTTTGATTGATCAATTAATAACAATAATTCACCAAGATTATCACAATAATTGAGAGAAATTGAAGCTAAAAACAACCCAAGATGCACACGCATCAGTTCTTCATCAAATTCAAAGGATTCTTCTTGTTCATCAATGACTCAAGAATCAAGTTCAAACGAGAGGTATAATTGATTCTTGCTATTTTTGTTTGATTTCTTTATCCGAAATTGAGATTAAACATATTATGTGTGAATTTATGAAACGTCGAGATTGAAGTTTAATTGAATAAAGTGACATATAATTTGATTTTGCATTAATCTTGGTTATCATAAATGTTCAAGAATTATCTTTCACATTTGTTCATTGAATTAGAGATGATGATTTGAATAATTGTGCCATATATGAATTTGTATTTTTATCACATAAATGATTGATTTATTTCTTGTTTGATTATTTGATATTAATCTTTAAAGATTTGATGTACTGATAAGTAATTAAATCTTTCATGTTTTAAATTGTTGAGTTTGAGAAAATAGGCATTCAAACATATTCAAGAATCATTCCATATTTCTTTACTGACTCAGAGATGAGCATGTGATTTGATGTGCATCAGAATCGTTAATAATCAAATGAGGTTTTGCATGAGATTGAATATGTGACATTTAATTCTTTCCAAGAATCGTGTTGATTGTTATAGGTTTAAATCAAGATATGTGTATTATCTATTTTCTTGTTTAGTTAGTCAAGAGATTGATGATTAATTAGGATAAAGAGAAACTAGATCAGTGCTGCAGACTATTACATGGACGAATGAGGATAGACGCAAGAATTATTTCCTTTAAAGTGTGAACGGTTATTTCTTATTTAGTGGTGGCCTAAGTAACATATTTGTTAATTGAGTTGATTAATTTTGTCGTAGTTAGGTTTTTAAATGATTACGTAAGAAACTTTGGAAGAGACTCTTTTAGGTAAAAAAAAAAGGGACCATTTTATATATATTTTTTTGTTTAAAAAATTTGTTGGATTCTATTTGTGAATTAGATAGTTTTAGATGTACATCTTTTTAAATAAAATACTCATATTATTTTATATTTATTTTAAAAACAGTTCAATTGAATCGATTGGATTTTAAAGGAGGAAAGGCAATTTTTTAAAATAATAATACTACATTTTAAATTATTTTATATTTATATAAACTAATTCAATTACGGATCGAATGTGGTCAAACTGCTAAATCATTGAATCAGTCACTCTATCGATTTTCGCAACCTTGACTATACACCAATCTAACTATCAAAATATAAAAGGTATATTAATACATGCTCATTGACTGACATTTGGATGTCTTTTTTCTGCTGATAAATAACGTTTCTGAATACATTATAAGTGTATATTGATAAGTAGTTTTTCAGGCAATAATTAAGTAAATTTTTTTAGTGACCAATATTACTTAAATTGATCTTCTATACTCGAATTGTTTTTGAAAAACATTTTAAAATAATTAAAACATTAAGCATTTAAAGAGGAATATATAAACTTCAATTATATAGAATTATCATTCGCGCTTTGCGCAGGAAATACCCTAGTATACTTAGAACCTTTACTACCAAAATCCTTATTTAGATAACTAATTCATAGTTTTAAAATCTATTTTCTTTGTTGCAAGATCATTAAAATCTTCTATTAAAATTAGTTACGCTTATATGAAATTAGATTCATAGTTTTGAAAGTTAATACTTAAAACTTACACTTTTTTCGCTTATGATAAAATTATATTTTATTAAATTACGTAACATTTTAAAAACCTATTAAAATACTTCAAAAACACATATAGCTTTTGCTTCTAAAAGGATCAAACAAAACATTTAAAAAACTTAAATATTCTAAAATATTTTCATTTGAGTTAGAATAAAGTGTTATAGTTCTTTGTTTTAAAATCCTACAAAATCATTTTCCCCGCCCATAATTTAGTTTAAATAAATTTTAAACTTATAAAATCTTCGTCCAAGTGTTCGAACCCTACAACCAATCATCAAATCTCACCTTTGATCATCAATTCCATCTTTCGTATTCATGGTCATCAGCCTCTTTCTCAAGTAAAACGGGCTTGTACCAAATTTCAATCATTCATTCACTCAAAATCATAGGCAAGAATTCGTACAACCATCAAGCTTAAAAATATTTCAAATCAATCATTCAAACCAAGCCTTTCACATTCTTCGTCAAGGCCCAACCAATTCTATTTATCATTAACCAATTCAAACAACAAACTCAATCCGTCACATCAAACAATAAAAGTGGCATTTTTAAAAAAAAATAATCGGCCTAAAAGTCTTCTAATCCACCCACCAACAGGCTTTACTCAATTTTATCTTTCTCTTTAAATCCATTATTAATCATCAAATTCAAGCAATCCAAGGGTATTAGCATAATCACATCACATATATAAAAATCTATATATATTCATAACAATTTTGTAAAAGAAAATAACGGTTTAGAAGATCGTCCATATCTCAAGTCGTCGCAAATACAAGCTTACGGGTTAAACTATGGTGCAGAGATCACGACGGCAGCCCAACTTCGTCCACGTGCTTATTAGACCAAACGAATCAAAAACCATAATTTTTTGACTACTCAAACTTCAGAAACAAAGGAAAAATCGAAACTGACTTTGTTTTTGTACACATTACTTTACTCTCTTGTAAGAACTCTAAAAGACACGTAATAATTGCATACTCTACAAAAACTTATATGAATGCAAACCAGTGAAACTAAGCTTTGTTTCAAATGTGGTTACAGGGAATTCTGCCTATAGAACTTATTATAAATTTCAAAGTGAAGTGAAGTACTGAAAATCATGTTAGGAAACCTTTTATGGATCAACTTTCACTTGAAAATTTATAACAAATTTTACGATCGTCGAAATCACCTGAAATTTTATACCATGATAATAGACTTGACCACCTCTCACTAACTTTTGGTCCCATTCAATTTGGAGTTAAATTGAAGTTTATAATAATTTTAGAACAAGGCTGTCCTGCATCATTTCTGATAAAAAACAACAAGTAACACTTTTCTTTGAAAATCCACCAAAAATACAAATCAACTCATATAGGCACAAATATTAGTGAGACAAAAATAGACAAACTAATCTTCAAATTCCAATTGGTTTTAGATCAAAAATGGCTCTTAGGTGAGAGTTATGCATGTTAGAAGTTAGTTAAAATATTGTTCAATCCTGACTTTGAAATCAACAAACATAGTAACTTCCGAGTTGCACAACTTTCCCTTCAAAACTTCAAATCACTCACAACATGATTAGAATTACTCTCAAATCATCCAGTAACAACTTTGCTTTGGTAGCAACTCAAAAACTATTTTATCTTAGGAGTTACAAGCATGAGAAGTTACTACTAGAGTTCCTGAAAATCACATTTTTCAGCTTTGACCACTGTTTTTCAAAAATTCATATCTTCTCATCCTTAAACCCGAAATTAATGAAATTCTAGAGTGACAAAATAGATACATCATACTTTCAAATAAAATTAGTTTCACTTGAAAACTCGTTTTGTACAAATTGAAGCAAAGCAAATAATTTACTGACATTCAACTCGGATTTCTGCAGAAAAAACATATTCGACGATCAAACTTGCAAAAATTACCAAAAATGACATACTTAACGAAATCTCACCAAACTTTGTAGATTTACTCTATACATCCCAAAGTTTACAAAGAACTTAATTTCACGAGATTCTGAAAAGTGTAGAATTAGTGATAGTCAATTTAAGTTGCTATTGTTTTTACTAGTTCAAGTGCAGAAAATAGATTTTCAATATATTGTGTTTAAAACTCTATAACTAATCAAACACCTATTAGAATCTCTCAAAACTCAACTCAAATAACACATGCAAGCACTCAAAACATATTAACACAAGATTATACTCTAAGGATGGTGACGGCTATTTTGATCAACAATTTTTGTAATATGAACAACAACAACAGCAGCAGGAACAGCCTTCCTTCGGTAGTGGTGATGATAGTAGGGAACGGTGATGGGAGAGGCTACAACAAAACAACAGCTGCAACCCTTCTCTTTCCTTTCAAACCTAAAAATGATGGTAAGGGACTATGACCATGGCAGTGGAGGAACGACAGTAGGCATATGTTCCTATGAAAACTCTATTTTGGTAACGCGGGCAACCTTCTTTGTGTATGCAAGTACTTGAAAAAGTGGCTCCTTTTTTTTTTTGGTCATGGGCCTAAGCCCTACCTACTATCCCAACCCATCCCAAACACCCAACCCCCCCCCCACCACACCCCTCCATTAATAGGTTCTTTTTTCCTTCATCGAGGATCGAACATGTGTGACTTCCTTGAGAGGCAAAGAACATTGCCAGTGAAACACATGCCTCGACCACAAAGAAAATGGCTCCTTTAAAAGAAATGTTACCTACAAATTTTTAGCCACTCCTATTTCATTTTAACTTTTTTGACACAAAAGGAAAGCTTTTGAAAGCCCAACCGAAGGAAAATGAAGAATGATCGTCATATGCACTCACTTCTCTCTAGGTTTTTTCTAATTCCTAGTTTTAGTTTTTCTCAATTCCATAGATAGAATCTGGTCAGATTTACATTCGCACTTATAATTCCTTGTTATTCCTTTTTATTCTTTACTTTCAAGTTGTTGCACTCAAGGTTGTCAAACTTGCGAGTTTAAGCTTAAACTCGCAGAGCCGACGTAAACTCAACTCAAGAGTTAACACGTAAACTCGTACGAGTTTACCTATTATATACTTTTTTATAAAAATATTTCTAGTGATTCAAAACTAATAATTTTCATCAAAGACACATTAAATTAAAATAGTAGTACAATTAGAATTATCAAAACTGTAAAAGATATCCAAAATACAATAAATTAACTATTAAAAGTTCTAACAAACTAAAGTTGAAATCCTTCAACAGCTTCGTCTTCCATAGCATCAACATCATGAACTTCACTAATCAATTATCAACAATTCAAATAATCAAATTATTAGTATCAACACTGCAACAACATTCTGACCCTAAATTAACAAGGAAGGACACCTAACATTTAACTAATAATCAAGCAACAACAATCCAACGACACTACAATAATTAAAAGTATCAATAATTACTAATAGGAAATTGGATTAACAATTTACAAATATCAACAATTTCAAAATGGCCTTATCCTGCGGTGGAAGCTGATAAGATTGAACTGGCTAAGTCATCAATTGGCTTATTAATCAAAGAAAGCGTCACACGAAGCTTAATTATTCCCAGAAATTAAAATCAAAGCAAGTTATTGACAGTAAAAAAAAAACTTAATTATTCCCAGAAAGAGAATGGAAAGTGATCATATTAATTATTGAAAAATTTAAATTTCTAATAACAAATTAGATTAAAATTTTCAGAAACAAATTAGATATAATTACAATTTAAAACCAGGAATGGAAACTGGAAAGGCAGAGGCGCAGAGCAACTCAAATGGAGAGAAGTGAGACCAAGATGGAGGCAAAGCAAGCGGCGGAGTTGTAGAGATGGGGGCACAAGGCAGCGGTGAAGAACGAGCACGAGCACGAGCACGAAGGCGGCAGCAGTTAAGCACCACGACTCCACAAGCACAAACAAGGGGGTGCGATGGCCAGTGAGGAAAGGCAGGGAAAACGAGTTCAGAAGCAAACATGGGAAGGCTCCATGGTTTCTTGGTGACTAACGGCACAAGAGAATGAGAGTGACTGAGAGATGAGTGAGTGTGTTGGGAAGTGAGACCGGGAACCCTAGTTGTGTTTTTTTTTAAAAAAAAATATGTGTCCATCAAAACAGCGCCGTTTTGGACCAAAATGAGTCTTTTAACAAACTCGCTGACTCGGCCATAAACTCGCGAGTTTGACCGAGTTCAGCCGAGTTCACCTAAAAGCGAGTTTATGTGACACTTAACTTGATTCCACTACCTAAACTCGTAAACTCGTACGAGTTTACGAGTTAAAACGCGAGTTTAACAACCATGGTTGCACTCATACTCTATCATCTTTTTACTTGTCTTTGATTTAATGCAATGCTGATTATTTACATGTTATAATATCTTTTCTTTAATGCTTTTTATTATATTTTGTTGATTTATAGTTTTGGGTAATTTTATATTTTACAATGGTGTCTTTGTTCCAAATGAATCAAGCCCTTTACCTTTTATTGCCATGTCTTTCATGAGATGAAAGGATTGGTTTTGCAAATCCTAAAGTTGGTGTCCATTATATAGAAGAGGAATGGAAAATGATTTTTTGAAGAAGGATTGGAGGTGTATTAGTTCCTTGAAACATGAACCATTACACATGGTATTGAAGGGAGGAATTATTTGTTCAATTCTTATAAGAGAAAATCTTGGTAGCCAATATTAGGGAGACAATAGGAAGCTAATATCATTTTTCTTTTTTTTTTTCTCTTTCCCCTTTTACCACTCACTATTTCCTTAATCATACTCATTGGCTCCCTATTAATCTCTTAACGTTGGTTCCGTAGTATTACCCTTCTTATAATAGGTGTGGGTCGATTTGGTATTTCTATATTATTAGGGGCGCGATATCTAAATTGAAAATGATGAGTAACATATGCTTATTCACTTCTATTATGGAATAGAATTCTTTTCTCATGTGAATAAGTTTTTTAATTCGCAAGGAAGTAACAACATCCCTAGCACATGATAAGTGACAAGTGACTTGGGTTGATTAAGTGTTTAGTTTCGGATTCGAACATTAGAGGCGGGTCGGAGCACTCCATAAAGTATAAGAAATTAGTCCTAACCTAGGATACCTCCTTAAAAAAAAAAGAAAAGCTTCGCAGGGAAGCACAAAGGGTTAAAATCAGTAGCCGTTAGCTACCTTCGTTCTTCTCTTCCTTCTTGGCGTAAGACTGCAAGCAAAGGGCAGAGGCAAAGAAAATCTAGACCTAGGGCACCTCTTCTTCTACCTTGTGAGAGAGACTACCTCACCGACTCACCCACCAAACCACCATCACCACCCTCACAGCCGTGTTGTCCGTTCTCAGTCTCACCGTCACAGAAGCCCAGAACCGCCGCGCCGAAATCTGCCATCTTAGCCACTTCCTCAGCGTTGTGTTGCGCCTCTGCAACCGTGGTTCTTCTTTGGCTTTCTCAGCTCAGTCCGCCTTACTCACTGACGCCGCCACCACCACCAGCTTTCTCAGGTCTGCTCGACGTCGCCCTGCTTCTGCTGCTCACTGCTCACCGACGCGACGTACAAGGTCACGCCTCCTTCCTCCTTGCCCCAAGTTCTCGCCGTTCCCTTCCTCCTTTCCCGAAGCTCACGCCACTCTGCGAGTGCAAGGTAACAAATACAAATATTATCACATTAGAAAAGAATAAATATATAAATCTTGATAATTAATATTTTTAAATATTTTATACTGTTTTTCACGATTTATTGAAGGAATGTATTCCTGCATTATTTATCAATCAACATAATGGACACCCAAAAAAAACTAGAGGACAACAAAAAATTTTTTTTTCCAAGAAGGGGCACTAGTTTTAGTAGCTCTAAAGATTCTAGATAATGCCAATTTTGATCTCTCCTTGAAAGTTATAACAACAACTCTTTTAGCATTATACATTGCTTTGGTTTGTGCTTTCAGAAAACAAAAAGAAATAATGTTGTAATATGTAAGCTGCATAAAAATGAATTTTAAGTCTAGTATCTAGAAATCTTGCATGGATGAAATCTAGATGCAGTTTGTCATTATCTTTGAGGAAATGCTGCCATTTGAAAATACAACCAGACTTACACTTAATATCTTGTTTGACTGTTGTGAAAGGCATGCTCAAAGGTCAAAGGAATGTAAACTCACAGGTTTAAATTGGCAAGTAATATTGTTTTCTAAAACATTCTCAAATCTAAAGTTTCATTATGTATATTGATTAATGATTATAATTCATAAGTAATCTAGTTTTTCTTGTTACACCATCATTGATTCTTGAAGAAAAGAACAATTAAATCTCCTATTTTTGGGACAGATGTTACAGAAGTTTTTTGTAATAATCAAATTAATTAGAAATGTTAAATACTTACATATAGGTCAGATTTCATATTTATTTTAATTTTTAGTATTGTTAGAAATGTTGTTTATATAATATTAGTATTATTATTATTATTATGTGATGTGATTATATTTTAATTTTAGAGTTTGAAGCTTAAAAATCTTGTTTTTGCTCGTCTCGAAGGTAATGACTAATGAGATTTTATTGGATTGTCCGGGTTAAGGTCAGTGTTTTAAAATATCGGCCATAGTGGTATGGCGTGGCGGATTTTGAACTGAACGTCATTTTCAGCATGCCGCAATGGTCTTTCGCGGCGGCGCCATGGAGGCCGCAATGGCGGTTTCACATGGTGGAAATGGCGGGTTTTTGAGTAATTTTCATTAAAAAAAAACTGGGGTTATTTTTGTAAATTGACAAACCCTAATTGCATGAACATCGTCTCCTTCAGCCTCTTCTCTTTGATACTCTCTCCCCCTCTACTCTATCTCATCCTTCTCTTCTCAACACTCTCTGCTCTGCTCATCACCGGCGGCGCGCCGCACGCCACCGTCAACCTCCACTTCCTCCTTCCACTTCATCCTTCTCCGGCGTCCATCTCTGCATCTCTGTTCTTTATTGTGCTGTGTCCGTCCCTGCTGCTCGCTGCGCCGCCCCTGCTTCCCTCCTGAACTCTGGTTCGAAACTTTCCTCTTATTCTAGCTCTCTGTTTTTTCTGCTGCAACTCTACCTCCCTTTTGCCGCCCTCATTTAAACTTTTTTCCATTTTCTTCAATCATTATTTCAGAACACAGATTAAAGTTCACAATGTCCACTTTAAGACAAGCTCCTCGCTCTAATGCCCCTGCCCCTACCTCCTCTGCCTCTTTCTTTTGTGTTTACTTGCTGAATTTGCTTATTTGCTAATGAATTTGCTGAATTAGTTACATGTTTTATGAGTAAAAAAATTGCCTATATTGATTAGATTTATAATTTATTACATGAACAGTATTTTCTGCATGTTTTTTTTTTTTTTTTTGGCATATACATGTAATTTTTAGGTAATCCGCCATTTCCCGCAACGCCATCCGCAATTAGTTTATGGCGGATTTTTGGCTCACGGCCATTTGCCGCCATCCGCAATAAAAAACTATGAATAAAAGACCCGTTGTATATTTTGGACAGGTATGGGTTAGTGAAGACCCGGCTTCATGTACACCCCTGGATGTAAATGTGTTGTTTACACCTTAGTATGCTATTCTGTGTGTAAAAAAGCGAGTTGGGGAGCTGCATTGTTTCCAAACTTGAATTTGATACACTCAAGTGATGGCTGATGCTCTAGCTCTTGCTCTGGCAATGACACTATGTCTAGCACGGACACTATGTCTATCAAGTATAATCCTTTTGTTTTTTGCCATTGATATTTTGCGACGAAGTATATTTTATATTTATATTATTTTTTATATTGTATCACAGGTTCCACATTTCATCACTTCAACTGTGGCACTTGGGAGGTAGACAACAATAACTTATGTCAAACATTGAACCAACTGATTTCCTATCTTAAGATATTAGATATGATTATGAGTAAGAGAGACTTCAACACTCTCTTCTCTTGCTCACGCTCTATACTCCATTTCAAGTCCAAAATTATTCTCCCTTTCTCTTTCCAGCGACCCTTTTCTACCTCTTCAGACGACACCCTTGAAGGTTTGGTCCACCCCGATGACCCTTTCTTACACCAAAGTTCGCCCCCAGCCTCGGATTTGTCACCTGAGTATGCATTCCTCCGCACCAGTCTCCTCAATTCAACCACTAGTGCTCATTCTGGCAACCCTTCCCACGATGCTGTTTTGATGTCTGAAGCCCTTAGGAATGCAAATGATGGCTTTGGTGCCCAAACACAGAAACTTTTCAGGCAATTTAGGGGGAGATTAACCGAGTCTTTGGTGGTGGAAGTGATGTGGAATGTTAGACACCCTGAATTGTGTGTCAAGTTTTTCTTGTGGGCAGGGAGACAAATAGGGTACACCCACACTGCCGCGGTGTATGATGTGCTCCTCGATGTGTTGGGCTGCAATGGCAGAGTTAGAGTGCCTGAGAAGTTTTTGTGGGAAATAAGGAATGATGATAAGGAGCTGCTTCAAAAGCTGCTCAATTTTTTCATTCGGAAGTGTTGCCGGAATGGGCTCTACAATGCAGCGTTGGAGGAGCTCGGCAGGCTTAAGGATTTTGGGTACAAGCCTTCTCCAACCACTTACAATGCTTTGATTCAGGTTTTTCTTGGTGCTGGTAAATTGGACAGTGCATATTTGGTTCACAAGGAGATGGAGAGTTGTGGGTTTGGTATGGATGGGTATACTCTCAGCTGTTTTGCTTATTCCCTCTGCAGAGCAGGGAGGTACAGGGATGCTCTCAATTTGATTGAAAAGATAGGTTTTGTGCCTGATACAGTATTTTACAATAGGATGGTTTCTGGGTTGTGTGAAGCTTCCCTTTTTGAAGAAGCTATGGATATCTTAAACCGAATGCGTTCTAGTTCTTGCATTCCGAATGTTTTAACTTATAGGATTTTGCTTTCTGGTTGTTTGAGTAAAGGACAGCTTGGGAGGTGTAAGAGAATTCTTAGTATGATGATTACTGAAGGCTGTTATCCAAATCGTGAGATATTTAATTTTCTTGTAAATGCTTATTGTAAATCAAGGGATTACTCGTATGCCTACAAGTTGTTAAATAAAATGGTAAAATGTGGGTGCCAGCCAGGGTATCTTCCGTATAATATATTGATTGGGGGTATATGTGGCAACGAGGAGTTGCCTAGCTCGGATCTGCTGGAAATGGCTGAAAAAGCTTACGATGAGATGCTTGATTCAGGTCTTGTATTGAATAAGGTCAATGTAAGCAACTTTGCATGGTGTCTTTGTGAGGCTAGAAAGTTTGATAAGGCCTTTAAAATAATACGTGAAATGATGAGCAAGGGTTTTGTTCCAGATGAGAGTACATATTCTAAAGTGATTGGTTTTCTATGTAATGCCTCCAAGGTAGAGAAGGCTTTTCTTTTGTTTGAAGAAATGAAAAGGAATGGCATTGTTCCCAGTGTTTACACCTATACTATTTTGATTGATAGCTTTTGCAAAGCCGGTCTCATACAACAGGCTCGCAAATGGTATGATGAAATGTTAAGGGATGGTTGTACCCCTAATGTAGTGACTTATACCGCACTTATTCATGCATATCTGAAGGCAAGAAAGGTGTTTGATGCAAATAAACTATTTGAGGTTATGGTACTTGAAGGTTGCAAGCCAAATATTGTGACATATACAGCTTTGATAGATGGTCATTGCAAAGCTGGGCAGATTGAAAAAGCTTGCCAGATTTTTGCCAGGATGCGAGGTGACATAGAAGCCTCTGATATA
>JASCZI010151532.1:16646-28085 GCA_036250425.1 Stylosanthes scabra | reverse complement strand
ATTTCAAGTTGGATGATGATAATAACACTGAAGAACCAAATGTTATTACATATGGGGCTTTGGTGGATGGTTTATGCAAAGCAAGCAGGGTTAAACAAGCCCGTGAATTGTTGGATACTATGTCGGCACATGGGTGTGAACCTAACCAGACAGTCTATGATGCTCTTATCGATGGGTTCTGCAAGGCAGGAAAGCTTGAGGATGCGCAGGAGGTGTTCGCAAAAATGATGGAGCGTGGATACAGTCCCAATCTGTATACCTACAGCTCTTTGATAGATTGTCTGTTTAAAGACAAACGATTGGATCTTGTTTTGAAGGTTTTGTCCAGGATGCTGGAGAATTCAATTGCTCCTAATGTAGTTATTTACACAGAGATGATTGATGGCCTCTGTAAAGTTGGAAAGGCAGATGAAGCCCACAAGCTAATGCTTAAGATGGAAGAAAAGGGTTGTAATCCCAATGTTGTAACTTACACTGCAATGATTGATGGCTTTGGGAAATTAGGAAAAATTGAACAGTGCTTTGAGCTGTTGAGAGATATGTGCTCAAAGGGTTGTGCTCCAAACTTTATTACCTATAGAGTATTGATTAATCATTGTTGTTCCACTGGCCTCTTTGAAGAAGCACACAGACTATTAGATGAAATGAAACAAACATATTGGCCTAGGAATATATCAAGCCATCGTAGAATTATTGAAGGTTTTAACCGAGAGTTCATAGCCTCAATGGGGCTTTTGAATGAGTTGGTTGAGGATGAATCAGTTCCTGTTCATTCTTTGTATAAAATTTTGATTGATAACTATATCAAGGCTGGAAGGTTGGAAGTTGCAGTGAATCTGCTTGAAGAGATTTCGTCATCTCCAAGCGTTGCAGCTGCTTGCAAGTATTTGTATACTTCTTTAATTGAGAGTCTTTCACATGCGAGTAAGGTTGATAAAGCCTTTGAGCTGTATGCGAGCATGATAAGTAAGAATGTTGTTCCGGAGCTTAGCACATTAGTCCATCTCATCAAAGGCCTTACTAGGGTTGATAAGTGGCAAGAAGCACTACAATTATCAGACAGCATATGCCAAATGGTTTGTTACACTTGCTCTCTCCAGCTTTTTGAATTACATTTACAAAACAATATTAGAATCCTTTTCCACTCCATTTTTCTGAGTTTTTTAAAAAATCTGTTAACATTAAGCACTTCTCTGTCCATTTAGTGACAGAGATATGCTTCAACACTATTTGTAGTAAATCTGCTGTCTATGTCATTTGATTCGTTATTTTGGCAGATTTGTTCTGATGAGTTTTTGGCATTTTATATTGACATTGCAGAATATCCGTTGGGTCAATGAAGAGGGAGCCAGTGTGTAAATTAAATTCTGATGTACAAATTTAATATAATAGAAGGAAAGTGATTGAATAGAAGGAGGATAATGAAATGGTCAAGCTGGCAAGAGATAACACTCTTAATCTCTAATCCTTTGTGAGGCCTTTCATTTATCACCGATCTTAATTTGCAGAAGTTATTTTTTGCAGTTGATGTCATAACAGCAGCAATTATGCAAGCAAAATCAGGTCTCGGAGTAATATTGAGAAGATTCTCTTCAGTGCCAATTAATCTGCAAGGTTCAATATCTTGAAAGGAAATATTAGAACACAGGTTTTGAAGAATCATTAACTCCATGGATGTATTGCTCGGCATTGATTCAGCTTTATTTCTTCATTCTTTCTCTGGATCCTCCACTGTTATCCCCTTATACTTTTGCCACAGCTCTTGCTACTAGTTTTGGATAAGGGAAGGCTTAAAATATCAGACGGTGTTCGCCCATAATGATCTTTAACTTGTTGGGTTGGTGTCCATGTCTGTCTTAATCCTATTATAAGTACTTACTGAGTTTTGTTTATCTTTGTGTGCAACATCTTTCTCAGCTTTTACTTTGTTGTTGGTGGTTGCAAATCCTTTCTTTCCCCTTTTTTTTTAAATTTTTTATTTTATTTTATTTTTTAACAGCTACTATATTGGCTCATCTGTTATTTTTTGCATGGTTTTGTGCTCATGATTCACAGAATGACGACTACTCTGAAATCAAATGTTTGCCGGATTCAATTCCTTTTTACGCTAGAAACCCAGCAGTATCCTAATATGAATTGGCTACATGCTTTTGCTTCATGAATCATGATTGATGAGGAGAAGCTGGCTTAGTTATAGTTTCAAACCTTGAGCTTACTTTGTTCATGGTTAGAATCTATATTTTTGTTTTGTGCATCTGTTTATAGCTATAAGTTACAATGTTTGCAACTGAGTGATAATTGCAAACCAAAAAACTTTATTTTTTAAAGTAGATTTCTCATTCTCACCTTGTTCCTTACTTGATTTATGCAGGTTTATTAGTTTATCAGCTTAATGAATTTGTAACTATTTATTGAAGTGATTCATCTAAGAGGTATGAATATCAAATTTGTGCTTCCCATCGCAGTTTAAGTCAATTTTATTTTCTTAAATATATTATCTTACATAATTTGAAACAAAGATGGTGTTAGTAGTGCTTTCTAACCATAATTGAATTTGTTCGTTTTAGCTTGAATTTTCTGATGTATATCCAGAGAAGACTTAACCAGCGACTCCTTTCTTCCTGGATGAGATATAGCTCGGTGATGCAGAACACAGTGTGGGTATTTGCAAAAGGCACTCCGAGCTCAAGTTAATAAAAGTGTATTTTTATCGGCTATCAGAATACTTTTCAAGACATACCTGATACCTCATTGTAGCTCAAACTTGTTCTTTTATAAGTGACTTACCGATGTCTAAAATAGTCGATTACATAGTTGGCAAATGACAATGACTGAGATATAGCTCGGTTATGAGAATATATGAAATTTATTGATGTTTTGCTGTGTTCACAATTCTCACAAGAGTTCTGGTTGCTTTTAGACTTGATATGTAATTCAAGGTAATGTATATTATATTTAGACATGAATACATAACCTACCTTTTTGAACTTTGGATTTTAAATCCACCTAAGGCAATGTACAGTTTTCAAGCATGAAATACATCCGTTTAATAAAAGAGGACTTTGACAAATACAATGAAAAAGTAATAGAGGACTTTGACAAATATATATAGGGTTGTTTGTGCCAATTTCATTAAAAGAATTAAAAAAAAAACAATAATTATACACATCCAAGTGTTTTATGTAAACCAAGCTAATTTTTTTCACGCGCCCCCTAACACAGTAAGTTTGTTATTTTCATTTTTTTTGGGATTTGAAATCCCTGATTTCTCGCTCCTTCATAACATGCGTTCTCTCATTATTCATTCTCACTCCATTCTCCACCGCCATTCTCCCCTTTTTACATCGCAATTCATCCTCTCCAATTTCGTTTTTCCTTATCTAATTCGAGTATGGATTCTTTCAATCAATCGATCGTTTCTGTCTCAAGAAGAAGAAGAAGAAGAGAAAGTGGTGGAGGAGCAGCAGCAGCGGTAGGTGGTGGAGGAGGAGCAACATCAGAAGAAGAAGAAGAAGAAGATATTGATTTGTGTTTTATTTATCAAATCCGTTTCTGTTTTATATGAAATTTCGTTTCTGTTTTCGTGACCCAAAGTCACGCCTAGGCGTAAACAAAACCACGCCCAGGCGTGGGTTCATCACCAAATCCATTTCTGTTTTCATATAAATTTCGTTTCTGTTTTCATGTAAATTCCGTTTCTGTTTTCGTGACCCAAACTCACGCCTAGGCGTAAACAAGACCATGCCCAGGCGTGGGTTCATCACCAAATCCGTTTCTGTTTTCATATAAATTTCGTTTCTGTTTTCATATAAATTCTGTTTCCGTTTTTGTGACCCAAAGTCACGCCTAGGCGTAAACAAGACCACGCCCAGGCGTGGGGTCATCACCAAATTTGTTTCTGTTTTTCATGTAAATTCTTTCTGTTTTCATGTGAATTCCGTTTCTGTTTTTGATATAAAATCTGTTTCTGTTTTTGATGTAAAATCTATTTCTGTTTTCATGTAAATTCCGTTTCTGTTTTTGGTATAAAATCTGTTTATGTTTTCTTAAAATATTCAATTCAATTTTTCATCATCAACAACACCACCAACATCAGTAACAATGTAATAATGGAGGAGGATGATGAGAAGGAAGAAGAGGACGAAGAAGAGGAAGGAGAAGAGGAAGAAGAAGAAGACGACAGCGACGACAATGATGGCGGCGGCAATAACGACGGTGACGCTTGCAGCGACGACGACGATGATGGTGGCAGTGGTAACTGCAATAACTGAGAAGAAAAATGAGGAAGAGGAAGACGAGGATCTGAGTTGCAAAGAGAAGCGCCTTTTCGCGTTTTTCAGTTTTGTGTGGGTGAGTGTTGTGCGTGTATGCACGCGCCTGGGTGAGAGTGGGGCAAAATTGCTTGGTTTGACTTGGTTGGGTAATTTGCTTGGATGTGTAGCATTATTGAAAAAAATTAAAAACAATTTTATGTTGGAAAAATTACCAAAACTACCCATGAATATTTCGAACGCTAACAAAACTACCAATGAAAGATGGGTTCCGCTTGACAAATCTAACCAAAACTACCAATGAAAGATGGGTTCCGCTTGACAAATCTAACCAAACGTTAACCTGCTGTTACTACCATTTAGTGAATGTGCCAAGCTAACAAAACTACCAATGAAAGATGAATTCCGTTTGACAATTTAACCAAACGTTAACCTGCTGTTACTGCCATTAAGTGAATGTGCCAAGTGTAACGTTAAGTGCTGAGTTGACCTTTTTGTGGGTTCAGGACGTGTGTGTTGGATCCTTGACAACCCTTCTCTCTCTTCTTCCCCATTTTCATCTTCTTCCTTTTCAAATTTTCCCCCAAATTGAAAACCCTAAATATCCAAACCCCATTGTTATCTTCTTTTTTCTTAAATTTTCCCCCAAATTGGAAAACCTAAATGTTCAGCTCATGTCGACCTTTTTTCCTTGTGCTTCCAAATTGTTCCCAAGCCTACCTTTCACCGCCCCCTTCACTTACTCAATTCATTCTCATTCATCCTCAAATTAAAGCTACGCCATTAATCATAACCAAAAAGCAAGAAAGAAAGATCTAATAATGGCAGATTGGGTACCAGTCGTAATAGGAGTGGTTCTCTTCGTCCTTCTTCAACCCAGTTTGCTTTTCTCGTTCCCAGGCAACGGCAAGCAGCTCAAGTTCGGTCGCATGAAAGATAAACGCAAAGCCATTTGCATTCACACTCTCATCTTCTTCACTCTCTATGCCGTCATCATCGTCGCTCTTAAGGTTCACATCTACACCGGCTGATTTCAGATCTGTTTTTTCTTCTTCTTTTTATGTTAGTTTAATTTATTTTTTTAATTAGACATCACAACCTCCATTGTTGTAATTGCTTTCTGGTATGTGTCCAGTGGAATCTGAAATAAAAAGCATTGAATTTGGGATTTTAGCTTTGAAATTGAAAGGAAACTTGTAGATCTTATTGTTGTAAGTTCGTTGTTGTTTGATTATTATATATTAAGTGGAATGAATTTAATTAGTTTCAATTTGAGAAGAAAGAAGATGAAAATGGAGAAGAAGAGAGAGAAGGGTTGTCAAGGATGCAACACACATCCTGGACCCACAAAAGCCCAGCTCAGCAATTAACGTTATATCTGTGATACCCACTTAACTTCATTAACGACAGATTAATTAACGTTTGGTTAGATTTCTCAGACGGAATTCATTTTCATGGGTAGAAAGTTAAGGGTACTTTTGCTTTGCATTTTTATTTTCTATTTTCATTTTCAGTGTTTTTTATTTTCTGGATTTTGTGAAGGAAAAAGTGAAAATAATAAAATTCTGTTTTCTGCTGTTTTTACTTTTTCCTTCACAAAATCTAGAAAACAGAAAACACTGAAAATGAAAATAGAAAATGAAAACGCAAACTAAACGCACCCTTAGTTTTCTACTTTTATGGGTAGTTTTGTCAGCGTTCAAAACATTCATGGATAGTTTTGGTAATTTTTTTTTTATGTTTGAATATTTTACGTAAAAATATTTTTTAATCTATTATGTTTGGGTATGTCAATATAAAGGTTGTAATGCTAAAACATTTTTTTAAGGTAAAAAAGATGCAAATTATATCTTAAAAGAACAAGATTTTTTTTACTCATTTTACTTTTATTGGTGAAAATTTGTTTCTCTGATCCTTTTGTTATTGGTACTTTTCGTCTTGCTCAATTGCTCCTTGTTATTGGGTTTGACATGATTCTGTATAAAAAAGATAAATTATGTTTTGCTAACTGAAATCAAAACATTGATTTTAAATATAAAAATGATTTTTCCTACATAGATGATTTTGAAAACATAACATGAAGTAAGAAATCTACTAAGAATAGTAATTAAAAAGAAAACTCTACTAAGAATAATTTATTCATGTTAGTCATACAATAGAAAATATTCTCATGAGGTATTTATGTTAAGGATGTATGACTTTTTCTTGTCATTAATATTCATAAGATTAATGCTAATTCACTCATTCTCACTATTTTCAAACTAGTTTACTAAATAAGTGTGTTCATGACCCGGAGGCCGGCTAGGATCCAACAAAATTTGGATCATTTTTTAAATTCGGCATTATGGTGGCCCGAAATCAATCCAAAATTTATAAAATTAATCCGGTAATAATACAAAGTGGGGATTGGGTCTAGAGTCGGGTCACCCATCACGGTACGGTAGTATATAAATAACTCAAAATTTTAATTTATGATTTTATATATAATATATTAGTGTGGTAATAAGTAATATATTAATGTGAGTGTGTGAAATATATATAGTGCGACTTGTATTGAGTCAAAATCTTGTAATGTAGATTGAGCCTAAGTCTTGTAGTTGATTGTATTTTGGTCTGAAAATTCTGTTTGTCACAATCATTTTTTTTTTCTCAAAATTACCACAAAAGTTTTAATTTCACTTTAAAAAGACCAGAATGAAATTTTTTGGACAAAAATACCCCTACCAAAGTCTTAAAAAAAAATTTTAAAAAAATCCCCTATCCCTTCTTCCATACGAGGCAGACACTAGAACAAGCAATTATTACTATCGCTACCACGGGAACCACCACCATCATCTATTATCAATCCACCATTATTACTACCACTATCAGATTTATCATCACCATCATAATCTATAATTACCAAATCCAAAGCATCCCCCTTTTCTTTTTTTGATAATTAGTTCAACTTACAACCATACAAGAACAATCAAAACAAAACAAAAGCACAAGGAGATGCAATTACTACCCAGAAAACAGATCTGAGAGACCATCCTACTCCTTCTTCCCCACAGATCTGAGAAATTAGAAATTTTTATTGTAACAAAACATATGCTTACAACCATATTTTGCATTGAGGCATGAGATTTTAATAGATTCCAGAAATGCATAGATGGACAGAGATGGACATCGGGGTCGGTGATGGTGACAGAGATGGACCTATCCTTATCGTCGGTTACAGATCCAACAGGGTTTTCATCATGCTCTGCGATTTTAGGATGGTGGTCATCTTCACGGTGCTCCTTTTGGGTTGTGCTTGATTCGCCATCTTCTGGTGTAATCCTGTGTCGCTTCTGGATGCGGTTGCTAGGTCCTTCCCCAGCGTTACCGGCTTGTTGACGAAACCGTTTCGACAAAACCCTAGAAACAGAAACGCCGATGCGGCGGCGAAGGAGGGAACTACGCAAAGACAAGGGAGAAATTCAGGGAGGGTTTTGTTGCTGGGTTCTGAGTATTGAAAATTTTGTTGAGGAGGGTCGGAGGAAGGAGGTGACGGTGAAGAATTAGGATGAGATGAAGAAGACATTCTGATAGAGGAAGATGGAGGGGATGATGTTGATGATGATGAAGATGAAGAGAGAGAAAGTGGTGTGTGAAGGAGAGAGCAACATGTGGATTGTGGGGAAGAAGAGGAGTGAAATGAAGAGCATAGAGATGGGTGCGTTGTTGGTGATGAGTGTGTGGTAGGGATGAATAAAATTAGGGTTAAAAATTTAGGAAAAAAGGGATTGAGGGGGTAAAATTGTCAATATATTTTTTTATTCATAATGAAAACATTTATGGCAACTTTGAGGAAAAAAAAAAACGATTATGACAAATCAGATTTTTGGCCCAAACCTTTTGGGCATAAATAGTACTTATCCCAATACATAACATATAGTGCGTTAACACTTTATAAAAAAAATATATATATATAAAGATCGTACATTGAGATAAACTACATTTTAATATTATCCTATTTGTATTTACTATATTATCTTTTATTTGTATGAAACTTAAATATTTGTACAAGATTTAAATATTTATACTATTATTTTGTGAAAGATGAGTATATTCATCCAGCACAAAGATGAAGAGATTTTGTCGGGTTAGCGTCTCAATAATACACCTTGAGTATATTTTGGGTCGAGTTTCGATTAGGGGAGATCCGACTTCATGAACACTCCTACAAACTGTCACCCTTTTATCATCCTGGCAATTAGACTTTTATGTCAATTAGTTATTGGATTGATAACATCAACATGCGAATTTGTGTCTATTTAAAATTTACGTTTTGATTCGGGTTTGAACAAATAACCTCAACAATGAAGAATAACTTTTTTACCATTATCTCAAGTTAACTTTTCTTAAATATTATGCTTTTTTTAATATATATTATAAAATTATTTAGTATATTTTCCAATTAATATATATAATCTAAAATATTTTATTAAATTTTATTTTTATTTTTATTAAATTATTATTTTTATTTTATATTTACTCTTTATAAAATTAACAATTTTTTAATTGTACATGAATATTAAAATAAACATTAGATTGTAATTATTTAATGTAAATGTTAATAAATTTAAAAATAAAATTTTAATTTATTAAAAATATTAATAATGAAAATTAGATAAAAAATAATATTTAATAAAATATTTTAGATTATATATATTAATTAGAAAATATAATATATCGTTTTATAATATATATTTAAAAAAATAATATGTAATAGTAGTGAAGTTGGCTTAGTGGTAGAAGATTTTGCTAGCCAATAAGCATAAATACTCAAGATGGGGTGAATTGAGTATTCAAACAAATATTGAAAATTTTCGCAAAAACGTAAATTACTTTGAATTTAAATAACTCAAATGCTTGTACTAGTATTTTTCTAAGGACTTAAGTCATTTTTTAAGTACTTACAAAAATCTTTTACTTTTCAAAACACTTGTTAAAAATTAAATAACCACAATTTAAAAGATTAAATGATACTCAAAAAGTTTATAGAGATTCGTTACAATTCTTGCTTAAGTTCATTCTTTCCCTGTCGCAATTGAGAATTTTCACTATCACCAAGTTTCAAGATGCTAGATAAACCGTATACAAAATGAGCCCTTGAATTGAACACCTCACGGTATCATCAAGATAACACACTTCATTCGAAGCAATCCAACTTTAAAATTTTCCTTGAGTGCTTATCTCATCGACTATAATATTTATCAACGCTCACAAACTTAGAAAATTGTACTCTAAGATCACTCAAATAATAAGAGAACAATTCTCTTATCTTACGATACAAGTTAACAGAAATTGGTTTTTTTTTAAAATATTATATGAATACAAATAAAGCTTAAAATGTTTGAAATAACAGGCCTAGTGGGAGCTTTTTGGCTTTTTTTAAGAGCTCATAAGTGAATAGGTAAAAAAAGTTGGTGAAAAAGGCTTGGACAACCAACAATAATTGCAGGCTGAATGTAATTGAAGAGTATAAGTAGATTAATAATAGGTGTGGGAAATATGTTAATATATTTAACCCCAAAAGAAAAAAGGTGTGTGAAATTGGAGACATATTGTTATTGGTGAATGATGAAAAATACTGTTCTATAGAAAGATTTTAAATATTAATAATTAGAGTAAACAAAAAAAAATTCTATGATTAAGTATATTGGAGTATCCTACGCTTAAATAACATTTATCATTTCAATTATTTTATTACAAAAATCAAATAATTCTAACTTATTTTGTTGAAATATTCTTACAAAAACAAAATAAGTAAAAATTATATGATTTTTTAACAAAATAATTGAAACGATAAATATATCATTTAAGAGTAGGATACTCTAAGTATACTTTTTTATATATATATATATATTTCGGTTTAGTCTGTTATTATTTTTTTTTTTGACATGGTCTAGTTATTAATATTTAAAAAAGTAATGCTAGAGAGCCAACGTTAGGGAGTCTATGAGTGTAATTAGGGAAATAGTGGGTGATAAAAGAGGAAAGAAAAAAGAAAAAAATAGCCTATTGGCCACTTATTGACTAACAAACTATGGGTTCCCTAAACTTTCTCTATTTAAAATCTTTCTGAATGCACAGTTTTTTTTTTGTTGACCCACTAACAATAATATGTCTGCAATTTCACACACCTTTTTTTTCCCTTGGTATTAACCTATTTCACACACCTAATATTAATCTACCGATCCTCTTCAATTACATTTAGCATGCAACTATCGTTGGTTGTCACACCAACTTTTTATCCTATTCACTTATGAGCTCTTAAAAAAAACCAAAAAACTCCCACTAAGCCCATTATCTCAAAAATATTAGCATCAACATTATGATTATGATTAATCCTATATCCATGTTAAAAGGGTGGTTTCTTGTGATCCCTGCACAGCTCCCTCAATCATTTGGTTGAGCGGGAAACAACATTTCGCCAATCTCTTGCGCTGAACCTCACCGCTTCTACTGTCCTCTCCATCAAGCGCTCCTTTGCGCTTGCATTGGTCGGTTCCAGGCGATGGCGTATATAAAGATGCTTGCTTCCCCCAGTTTTACCGTATCTCCTTCCCCGCCCCGTGGTGCCTTATTTCTTCAACCCCATCAAATGGTTCGCCTCTCACTTTTGTCGTTGGACCGACGCAGTATATTTGTTGCCCTTGGTGGCAGGGTGATTGGAGACATGTGCCTATGTTGCTGCTTCCTTCCAATAGGGTGTTAATTTTATTCAGATTCCTACCATTGTTATGCCACAGGTCTTTTGCTGTCCCCTCATACCTCTATTGATTTTCTCTAATTCTCTATTGATTTTGCTGCTGCTCCATCTAACTATAATAGTTTTAATCTCCAATACCTAATTTACTATTCTTTACTATGGATTAGATTGGACGTTCTCAAGTTGATTCAATCTCCTCTACCACTTATCTGTGGTTGTAGTTGTAAATTACCATAAATCTAGATGCATATTTACATTTTTTGTTGGCTGCTTTTCTCTTTAATTGAGACTGAGTTTTATACTCCCTTGGTTCTAATCTATCATCGATTAATGTGATTATTAATCTCGTTTGGCATTGAACTATCAATTAGATTAGTTATTTGGCTGCTCTGTATTAGCAAATTCTTTCTTGAAGTGATTAGTTATCCT
>JASCZI010151531.1:22500-39792 GCA_036250425.1 Stylosanthes scabra | reverse complement strand
TATATATATATATATATATATATATATATATATTGTGGTGATTGATGATGCCTCTTAATTTGGAGGAGTTGAACCAAACATCGACCAACTACCTTATACCCCAACTATTATTCAAATCAGGGTTCCAGCAGGGGAATTAGTAGTTGAGAACCTCCAACTTAGTTACACCTATGTACATGATATGATGTATACGTACCCTAATAAGCAAGTGGAGACAATGAATTAATGAAAGGGAAAAGGGAGAAAAGTAGCTAGTGTGTGTTTATCTCTTATCGAATTATACTTTAACATATTTGATATATATATTTTTTTTTCAATATTACTATTTATAACTGTTGTTTAACTCTCGTATCAGACTATTATTTATGTTTTCCTCTTACCATATTATAATTTGTGTTTTCCGTATTTTAGAATTGAAATTATGTAAAATTAATAGTTAAGCTAATTTAATCTTAATTTTAAGATTATATTATAATCTATCTGATTCAGTATTATTTGAGCTATCAATCTGTTTATATTAATATTTTAGAGGATTATTTCTAAACGTCAATAATGTGTATTACAAATCTTACATTTATTAAGAATATAATCGATTGAGAATTTAAAAGTATGAGTTTAACTTTTGAGAATGAATTAGATTCACTTAATCTCAATTCTAATATTATAAAAAAAATTAAAAAAAAAATTCATTACGTCCAACTCCTATTTAACTACTTAACTATACAATGGAGCCACTACTCTATCTTTTGTCTCATCTGTATTTAACCAATTAGTCTATTAAGGCTCAATATGCGTTGAAGGATTAAATTTATCCAACCATATCAAATATATTAGAAAAGTCAAGAGATGTTAAACAAAGGTGTGTTATACCTAAACATATGTTCCGTTGATATTTTCAATATTTTCCAACTAAGATTTACCGCTTTTGGCGGTTACCTTTTATTGGAAGACTTTATACTCATAAAAACTTCCTAAAGCAAACGATTTCAGATAAAAGCTTATAGTTATAATACTTCTACCAGTAGAGATATAATTGTGGTTTTTGAGGGGAAAGAAAGAAAAAGACTAGGAAATCAATACATAATTATTAATAGAGAATCAATATATAGTTATGAATGATAAATTATATAAATTTCGAATGATAACTTAATCTTTGAAATATGATAACTCATATAAATTTTGGATGATAATTTAATTATTGGCTCCCTAACGTTGGTTTCATAGCACTATTCTAAAAGAAAATATTAACTTGGAACAGTCTTTCGCCCAAAATTAAGGTTGCTAGATGGATTTAAATCTCAAATTGGCACTCGAAATTTGAATCTCAACTCAAATTAGCTCTTAAATATTCAAGTTACTCAATTTGGCTCCCGAAATTTCAATTTGTGACTCACATTGGTCCTGGACAATTTTTCGTTAACGACGTGTTGACGTGGTATACTAATGTGGACGGTCAGTATCACGTGTCAAAAGGAGATTCGACCACGTGGCAGTTAGTGACACTTTGCATGCTGATGTGGATAATAGTGCCAAGTGTCATAATATGGTTTGTCCACGTGTCACTATTATATTATCATTGCTCTTAAGTAAAAAATGCCCCTGAAATTTCACTCGGAACTCATTTTAGCCCCTAAAATTTAATGAACCCAAATCAAATTGGTTTCCTAAATTTTTTTTTTAATTTTTATTTCATAAATACAAAATTATTAATATTCTTGAAACCTATTAATTTTCTATTCACTTCTATACAAACAAATTTAATAAAAATTATTATAACATAATATAAAAGACTAGTTTAATTTAAAAAATTATGATACAAAGAATTATTTTATAAAAACGATAATAAAATGACTTTATATATTAATCGAACAATTTTCATTGCTTATTCCAACCATAATAATATAATAATATATGTGAAATATGCATTTTTGTTTACTTTAAATTATATATATTTTATAAAAATTATATGTGAAATAATAATATAATAATAGTAATATATGTGCCATTTTTGTTTAGTTTTATATAATAATAATAGTAAAATATGCATTTTTGTTTAGTTAAATTATGTATATTTTATAGAAATTTTAAATTTATTTAAATTTTATTTAATTTCTTAATAATAATGACACTAACTAATTAATAAAAAACCATTTAAAGGAAGATTATTATAAATGATGTGTTTGTGAAATAAATCAATAGAAATATTAAAAAAAATTATGTAGATATAAAACATTCTTATTTTTTTTCTTTTTTCATTCAAATTCATCCTCAAAATTAAATCATTGCACATCTTCTTTCGTAAATCACTTACATTATCATATTATTAAGGTTGAAATAAGCAATGAAAATTATGTAATTAATATATCAAGTCATATTGTTATTGTTTTTATAAAATAATTTTTTGTATCATAAATTTATTAAATTAAACTAATTTTTTCTATTATGTAACAATAACTTTTTATTAAATTTTCTTGTATAAAAGTGAATAAAAAATTAGTAGGTTTCAGGAATATTAATAATTTTGTATTTATGAAATGAAAATTAAAAAAAAAAAACATTTTAGGGGCCAATTTGCTAAAATGAGTCACAAATGAAATTTCAGGACTCTTTTTTAATTAAGAACATTGATAATATAGTGGTGACACGTGGACAAACCATGTTATGACACATGGCACTGTTATCCACATAGTATGCTATGTGTCACTCGATTCCACGTGATTAAATCTCCTTTTGACACATGGCACTGACTATCCAAATCAGCACGCCATGTCAACACGCCGTTAATAGAAAATTGTTCAGAGACCAACGTGAGTCATGAATTGAAATTTTGGGGGTCAAATTGAATAATTTAAAAATTCATTGACTAATTTGAGTTGTGATTTAAATTTTAGAGGACAATTTAAGATTTAACTCGTTGCTACTTGCCGGTTGCTAGCACACAAAACGGGATATGGTGCAATAATTTTTTTTTTTATGCTCCTGGGTATCTACTGGAGCAGTCGAGTGACTAATTTTCTGTCGGTTTGTGCGTGCACCTAAAAGGTGAGACGGCTGGTCAAGGTTCTCTCTGCATACACACCGTCTCGGGAGATGTTTAAACAATTTAAGCTACTACTGCTTGTGCTAGAGTCCTTGGTTATGGTGCAAGATTATTTTTTTTCTTTGGTGTAAGAAAGTAATGGATCTTGGGAATGCAATATTTTTATTTTGTTGGAAAAGGTAAAACAAGATTTTTTTTTATGTTAAGATGGTAAAGCAAGATTAGATGAAGAATAACAAATCATAGTTTTTATTTGAGCCCATAAATTGTTAGCCCACTAACTGGTAGGAAAACAGGTAGATAGATTATTATAGGATTGGGTCTTACATCCCATACATTGTAGTTCTGCCATGGGGCTTCAATTTCATTACTTTGCGTTACTTAATTTACTAGACCAAATAAAATGGGCTTATTACTAAAAGTAAAAACATAAAAAAATGTCAAATAATTCCCGAAGCATATTGGGCTTCAGCCCGTTGTTTCACCAAAAATAAATCCCGAAGGTATACCAAAACAAAAAGAATTTATCCCCAAGCTGTATACATGAAATTTCGCATTTCTTCATTGTACGCAATAAAACAGGACATAAGGCTGTCCAAAAAAAAAAAAAAAAAAACCACAGGAGATAAGAGAACCATCAAGTAGGCAAGATAGTAATTTGACCCTTTTTTTTTTTTTTAGAAAAATACCTTTTATTTGTTAGTTTTTTTTTTTGTTAAAAAAAAAACAACTGATATGCAGTAAAGAATGTGACTACGTCAAACCCTTGAAATGATATTCGATAAGGTGCACATAAAAATATATTTTTGTTTATGAATTATGTTTAGGTATAACATATAAAAATATTTTTTGATTTATTTATTATGTTAAAATATGTTTTTTAAGTCAAAAAAATATTTTTTTAAAAGATATGTAATTTATAGCTTCAGAATATTTTTTAATTTATCTAATGCTTTTATTTTTACTGATAAAAATTTGACAAACACAGTAAAAATATTTTAAAAATACTTTTTTCAATAAAAAAATATTTTTTAAATAAGTTAATGACGTCTAAACAACCTCGTATTCTAGATCTTCCATTTTTTTATTGACGCAGGTGGTTGACGCCTCGGTGGAGGACTTTGTAAGCGAAGAAGAATAACAATAATGCTAGTTTTACAATTAAAATATTTATCAACAATTCTATTTATAGGCATATTCTGTGGTGCCTCTCACAAATTTTGTGGTATTAAAATTAACTATTAAAATTAACCATCAATAAACTTATGACTGATTGTAATTCAATATTTATATACCACAAGACTTCAAAACATCATGAGACTTGAGATCCCCATAAATGGTATGATCCTCAGATCCTGCATATATTGCTCACGAATCTGAGAATAGATTATGTTTTTATGCAACATAATTTAAGGATTATTGTTGACTATTTTGTCATCCCTTGATTCTGTATCACCCATGTTGTGATGAATATTTTGGAATGTAATGTAACTAGCTATATGTGAATCCGGAGACATAAAAACGTATGGCTCTGGTCAATTCAAAACACAAACATGTGGCTACTTTTCTCTCAGACTCATACAGCATATGTGGGTGGGACACACTATAATACGAAAACATGTGGTTGTTCTTATTAATGTTGTGTTAATTTTCCACATAAATCTTGGTAGTTGAAGAAAATTGCTCATTTAATTTCCAAGCTGGCTCCTCTAGTCAACCTATATCACAGCTTGATTTTTACTTATTCATGGTGTCCCATTCAAACTCATGTTCTACACAAAAGCTAATGACTCTTTCACACATCAACTTTTCAACAATTGTGGAAAGAATGTTAAAAAAACCATGTCTTCCATGGACAGGGTAGAATCATAGCAACAGAGTCAGAGATTGATATTAAAGGGTAGTGAGATAAAAATAAGTGCAAATCATGTAGCTTGATCAGTCTTAGTCTCATGTATAAATATCTCGTTCGTATTAATTAAGGGTGCTACCCTAGCCCATTATTTATAGGACCTTCATATTAGATGAAAGTATGAAACCGTCTACATCAATTATTACAAAAGTAATTTATTCTCATTATATACAATAAATAACGTAATTATTACTCAATGACCTAAAAAGAAACGTCTTATATCTAATGCCAAAAGGCGAGGATCCACTCGACTAGCAGTGAGTAATGATATTGTTGCAGAATTGCATTAACTTCCTAAATAAATATCAAATTTAATCTATCAACAAATAAACCTAAAAGTTTTTAATTTTTTTACAATTTTAAAGCAATTTGATACTTTTATTTTAATGAATAATGTATAATTTAAAAAAAAATGAAATGAATAAGTAATGTAATATTAACATTCCATATTCATGAATTTTCTTCTGTCACTGTGCCTATAAAATGTTGTTTAATAAAGTATGTTTGGAATTTTTTTTGGGTATTATTATTGTAGAGTATTTTTTACTTTTTTTTTTTTTTTTTTACTTCGTGTGTGTGTTGACATTCGTTTTTTTTTTCCTGGGCCATCGAGTAATAATATTATGGGGGTAATCTTAGGAACTATTGGCCGAATGAAATTTTCAATTGCGGAAGTTGCGGGACAGCATGATTTTAACATTAATTATTGTAGACAAGCTTATTTAGGATTTTATTAATGTAATTTCTATCCGAAAAAGGCTCTTTTAAGCTTTGTATAAGGGTTTGAAGGGTTCAATTCTTCAGTATGGAAATTTTCTTTAGTGGGATTTTGATCTACATCCTCAAGGAACTACTAAAAAGAGAGTATTCTCTAGTTTCCGAAACAATGCTAGTTTGGTTTTTCACAAGGAAGAGAAAGCAAGAATATTTTTCGATCATCAAAATCAACCACTAAATCTGCCATAATATATAACACATATTGAAATATGAAATATTATGCGTAATTTAATTATTTTTAATGTGTATTTTATATTTAATATATATTATATATTGGTGGCTGATTTTGATATAGGTGAATATAATATATATGGATGGGAGGAAGCAACACTCATGATTCTTGATGATGTCACGGTCTATCCATAATAAGAATAAGAATCAAAATCATGTTAGATTAACCTTAAACATAAAACTTATAACCATTGACTGCTGTCTATTGCCTGGCTATGATTCGTATCTAGTATATTAATTATTTTGTTCTAAATAGAAAATCTCTATAATTAGACCAACCAAATATAACTTTATGACGTAAATTGCAAGGAAAACATTCAAGATAAGCATTTCATGAAGTCCACTACTATAACGTGATGGCAAAGCAAAATTGTTATCCTCATCACTTTGGCTTTTAGTTAACACCATAGAGCAAAACATAACTATAATACATACATACATATGCAATTTGATTTATAACAAGTGGGGTGGGGTGATTGTTTTGGTGTGGGGAACAGAGGATTGACAAAGATTTGCAGCCAATTACCACAAAGTCAACATTCCCCAGCCCCTCTTCCTTTCTCCCAAAACAAAGCTTAATCAAGATAATTAATTGTATAACAATAATACCATGACCGAGAAAGTAGTAAAGTTGAATTTGAGAAAGAAAAAATGTGGGTTGGGTTAGGAGGCTCCAAAGACCAATAGTGTGAGGAGGAGTGGAAGAGGGAATAGTAGTGTGTATGAAATTATGTATGCATTCTTATCATGAGAATATGATTAATATTCCAAATTGTAAGGGGCCCACTTCAAACCAAATCCCTCACCCCTTGCCACTTCAACATCGTTATCGTTCTTCCTCTTTGATTTATTCGCCATACCTATCCCTGCTCTTTCACCGCCCGATGCATGCCACGTGTCCCTTTCAATCCACCTCGATCGTTGCACTTCTCTTCCATGACCCAACTTTTTTAACTACCTTTCTCCTTTGGAACATGTAAAAAATTGAAATATCTTACAAAAGGAATTGCGAATATTATTGGAAATTTGGAATGATACAGGACCGATTTTGGGTTTCTCAAGTATCTGCTCACAATGTCTAAGACTAATTCTCTGGATTTCTTCATTTAAGGATTTATCATTAATTAATCAACTGCTAAATGACAGGGATAATATACGACCGATTAAATGAAAATTCATGGGTGTGAAAATCAAATCTCAGGTTCTCAGTTGCCTGCATGAACCACCTATACAAGTGTTTTAACATGTATGATAAAAAAAAAATATATTATTACTAATATTATATATTTTTCCTTCAATCTACATCATTTTTTGTGTTTGGCTTCAAACAGAAAAGATGTTTCATATCGTTAATCTTTGGGTAGTTAGAAACGGGGAAGCACAATTACGTGTCGGCACACTATACTTATTTTTAAATGAAATTTAAAAGAAAAAGTTCACTTTTAAGTTACCATCTAAACTCTTATTTTTAAATTATCGTTACCTCAGGTTAACAATAACACTTCAAATAATTATATTAGAAAATATTATAACTGATTTAATTTTCTTTTATTTATTGTAAGCTGAAATAATTGGCTAATTGTTGTATATACGAGCGCTTTTTGTAAAAATTAAAAAATGTTGAGCTTTTTGGGATTTTACCATAACATGAAGGAGAATGCAAAAAGCATAATAGATGGGGTGATTTATAATTTTTTTTAAAAATTAAAAATTGATTTGAAAAGTAAAAGCAAAAAGACAAAATACTAGAGACGATTTCAATATTTAAAAGTTAAAATTTCTATAAACAAAAAATCATTGCAGTGATTTCTATTTTTAAGAATTTAAAAATTACATTAAAAGAAACCATTCCAAACCATTTTTATACAACCATAATTTTGTATATCACCTTATATACTTCCCACTTTTATGCTAACCGGTAATCGCACTTTCAACTGTCATATACAAAATAAAAGTCGTAAAATCTTTCTCAAGTACTTTTTCCTTTGCAAATTACATTGAAAATTAAAAATAAAAAGATTATTTATTTATTTTTTTAGTTTTTTAGATTCAGAAGTTGAACTCTCAGATCCGGAAAAAAGTACCAAAAAAAAAAAAACCTTACCAGTTAAAATAAAAAAGCAAACAAATAAGATTAATCACCAAGAAAATAATTGCAAACTCAACAACTAAGAAGCATTACCTCTATCACCTCTATACTTCCACAATTTTGTTCCATAAATAATTCGATTAGAGTGAAAGATCTTGACCATAAATTTCTTATAAGAAAAAGTTAAAAAGCTAAAATAAAATATATGCAGAGGCTTATTTTAAATAAGCATAATATACTTGAATGTTATATATTTATGAAATTTGGTTATCAATATTGTCTTATATAATAATAATAATAATAATTAGTAGCTCTACTATATCCACGTTGTGCACATTGTTATATGTTTACACGGACGGGGATTTTTCCTAAATTGAGAAAGATCAGATTCTATCATGACACATTAATCCGAAAATCAGATGACAAGGACCATAGTATCTTTACTAATCTTGCATTTTGGAAGCATTGAGCAACATGTATACAATTTTTATTTTAATTTGTTTATTTATTTTTATGCTCATACAAATTCATGAGGAACAAAGAGCATATGGTGACAGTGGGGTGGAAACCAAATTTGGAGCCGCAGTAGACAAACTTCATTATTAATTTTACCATCTTTTCTGCATATTTTCCGATTTTACGGTGTATTGACTATCGTGTGAAAAGTAAAGTACTAAAAAAAAATAAAACAATGAAATGCTATACAGCTAAGTACTATGGACCCTCCACCCTTCAGCCTCTCTGCTTCACCATATGCAAAAGAAATCTTACTATGACCCCACTTTCTGCATCCACTTTCTGCATTTTAGGGCCTCAGTCTTATCACCCTTATTTTTATTCTATCCTTTTTTTTTTTTTTTACAGAGTAACGAGTGGGAATTTTTTTTAAGTGATACGGTACAGCCACCAAATTAGTGACTAAATTAATGTGTATTATATATCATATTATACGTCAGTAGCTAATTAAGATAATTAAGATGTGCAAATAAAATTATTAATTTTTTTTATAAATTTCTATTTTCTGGAGAGAATAAAAAAAAAAAAAGAAAAAGTCATATCTTGCAATTTATTCACCCAAAAAAGTTAACTGCAATTTCCCTGCGAAAAGCAACACAAACCCCAAATGCGGAATCTAGTTCGGTCTTCAACTATACAGATTCCATTGAAAAGACATTGGAATATATAAAAAGCCCCTATGAATATAGTGTAGATACATAGATAGTTTCGTGCAGGCATGAAATACAACACTAAACATTAAACAATTAACAAAGATATTTATAAATAAAATTGGAGTTGCAGAATGCTATGTATCTGGAATTTCATACTTGATAGACAGATTAGATAATATAAATATATTAATATAGTATCATTTGAGAACACTTGGACGGCTCTAATAGCACAAGAAAACCCAAAGTATCCTCATTTGATCTAAACATCTTGCCTCAACAAACAAAACTTAATATCAACTCTTAAATTACTCACTCAAGAACTCAGGAACTGGTTTTGCAGTTCCAGAGTTCTTTCACAAAACTTGAATATATCATAGAACTGAACTCACTGGCAGACATTAAACAAAACTTATATATATAGATATTATATTAGATGATAGTAATAATGTAAGGCTTCCTTCTTATTGCTCCTATGTTGTAGCTGCAAAACTTGTTTATGCGCAGGGTATATTGAGGGGTTCCTCAATCCAACCAGCAAACTCATCGCCACCAAAATCATCAAAATCGAAATCAGGAAGTTGGCTTGGCCCATTGTCATCCAATCCGCAGATTTGTAAATCCTCAAAGCCACCAAGATCATCAAACCCATGTCCATAATCATCAAAACTCAGCCAGTCAAAACCGAGTCCAAGGCTTATCTCAGGCACAGAACCACAAGCATCAACAGCGACAGCCGCAGAAGATGGTTGTTCGGGTGGCGGAGGGAGGTTCAGCATGCTCAAATCAGGTATCTCCAAGGAAGCCAATTCAGCCACCAAGTCATTAGTCTCAACATCTTCATTAGCATGAGAAGCTGAACAAGTATCCAACTCAAGAACAGAGGAAGGAGATGTGTACGAGAAAACGCTTTCGGAATCCTCCGATGTAGAGGACTTGTTGTCGGAAACACAAACTCCGGCGGGAGCAGGAGATGAGTTGCTCTGAGAGTGTGAGTGAGACATGGACCTAGCCATGGCTTCGAACTCGAGCCTTTTAGCTTCGTAGGCCTGAGAAGCTTCTTCGGCAGTGTTGTAAGTACCCAACCAGATGCGTGCGCTCTTGAAAGGGTCACGAATCTCAGCAGCCCATTTACCCCACTTTCTCTGCCTAACTCCTCTGTACTTGCCGGAGGTTTGCCTCCTGCAGCCGGTCGACGGCGAAACCCTCCTCTTGATGGTGGGGTTGTGAGTCTTTGCATTGACCTCGGAGGAGGAGGTGGGAGTGGAGAGGCTGGAGAGAACAAGAGGGAGAGGGATCTCATGGATTCTCCTCTTGATTCTCTTTTGGTTCATCTCCGATGATTCATCGCCTGATGAGTCTGTTGCTTCGGGATCCGCGTAGATTATGCGGAGTTTTCTGGCCATGGTCTTGGAGGAATCTTGAGTCCTTTGCTTTGTTCTGTTGTTAGCCGGTTGTTTCCGAGGCTCCGCCATGCTCGGCGAGGGAGGAGGAGAACAAGAAAAACAAAATTTGCTTGTTTTCGGGGAAAGGAAAAACCCTCCAAAAACCCCCCTCAAAATACCCGGAAATTAAGGGAACAAAAATTTGAACAATTGAAGAGGATGATATGAGAGACAAAAAATTAAAAAAAAAGGAAACAAAAATCCGTCAAGATCTCAGGTGAGATTGAGATCCCCTCTTAAGAACAAAAAGAGTGTTGAAAATCTTTGTATGTGAAAGCCTCCGAAACACACTACTCCAGAACAAGTCCTGCCAAAACATAACCACAAACCGAAATCCATGAATGATAATACAAAATAAGAAGCATTGAAGGGAGGAGGAAGTGTTAGGAGAGAAAAGAACGAACCTTCTTGGCCTCAAACGCATTGAAACAGGTGGGTTCACGAGAGTCAACCTCTGCTTGGTGAGGCAGAGAAGCATAAAGCAAGCGAACAACACTGATGTGAGAGTCAATAGCAAAGAAGAAGAAATCCAGAGCTGCTGATACAGAGCCCCAACCACTTGCGATTTGATAAACCCAGACGACATAAAATCTCACTAAACCTTCCTTCTTCTCAACCCTTTCCCTCCGCAGAACTCACCACACAGGAGGCCGAGGTAGAGAAAGAATCAAACCCTCTTTGCTGTTGTTCTCTTCACTCGCCAAAAGAGAAAACACACAATAAAGTGAGTGAGTGAGCGAGCGAGGGAGAAAGCTTCAGTGTGTGCTTCACACACAGATATATAGAAAGAGAGATGGGAAAACAAAACAAGAGAACAAAGAGAGGTATGGTCTCTGATAACAAAAGTTATCACAAATCTATGGCCAAGATTTTATCTTGATTTTTTACGACAAAAAGGGCAAAAAAAAAAAAAGTAATTGCTGGTTTCTCTACCGATCTGAAAATCAGAGCAAGGAACAGAGGTAAAGCAATTTATTTATTTATTTATAAAAGTAAAAAGAAAATGGCCGACCTTGGTATGAGACACGCCGATTGGAACAGACGCAAATCTCAATACAAACATCACCAGTCTCAGAAATTTATTTTTCTTTTTTGGAAAATTAAATTAAATTAAAAAAATTGATGTATGAAAGCTCCGTTGCACGACCACTGAGAAATAAAACTAATATTTTAATGAAATGAGTGTCTCGAAAAACATGAGGAGGTTGAAAATTCAGACCTCTACAGTGAATTTTACCTTTGTTTTCACGGAGCCGGAGGAGGCTGCTCTGTCTCTGCCTCTGTCGTCTCTCACACTCTCTCTCTCTTTCTTTCTCTCTCACAGTGAGTGGCCCCTTGTGTCTAAAACGCTCTCTTTTCTATTCTACTGGCCTGAGCCATTCTCCTTTTTTTTATCACCGGTCAAAAATCCGCATTTAAAGTATTGAGTAGGTAAAACATATAATATTAATTATGGAAACTTTCATTTTTCTTTTTTTTTAAAATTATGTTACTACTAGATGTGAGCTGGCATGTGACAGTGTTACATGACACATACATGAGCCATGATCATCGTCGATGCATAGCATATACTGATGTGTCTGAGACAACTTGGGAATCCAATGTTTTTATGCAGTATTCACTTGTCACTATATGCGGATGTGATTTCATCCCGAGGATCTAACGGTCATTATTCAAGAAGTGTGTGACACGCGCATGAAAAGAGTGTAATTGATGTTGTAACATTTGCCAAGCAGCTTTTTCCGCCGCCAACGCTGACCATCCATAGGAACGGTTGGTCTGCTCACAATACACAATAACGGATTCCGTTGTTGATATTTACACAAAATGACACTGAGATTCTTGCTGTCCAAGCAAATAGTACTTCCTATTAGTACTTTGCTACAAAAAATGAAATACTTCTTTATACATTATAAATGCTTGGTTTATTTTTTTGGGCTGTCTAAATGCTTGATTGATTACTATTACATTATTAATTTTAAATCTTTTAAAGATTAATTTAATGGATGAAATATTTTAAGTACAAATATGACAATCAATTCATTTTTCAGGACTAATTTAACTATTAATTTTTTTAATCAATAAAATACGTCGCTCATTTAAGTATCGATAAAAAAATATATATGGTGGAAACGCCTTATCTTGATAATTTTACAGTTGTCCATGTCGAGCACAACAATTTACGTAACAAATGGAAAATCGAATGATTATACTTTAAAAAATATGATTTTTGCTACTTTGGTAATTACCTTGTCCAACAATAAAAGGGTATCTTTTTATTGGCAAATCCTATATTTAATGTATTTCTAAAAATATAATATTATTTCTCTTTTTATTTTTATTCAGAATCTAAGAAAATAAATATTTTCCTTAAACACAAATTTTGTGATATGTAATAAGTAACGTACAAAATTGGAGTGTTTTTCAAATTTATTACCTACTTATTGTTTGTTAGTTGATTTTATATATTTTTTTCAATCAGACTGACATTCTTAAATGTTTAAAAAACTATATAATTAACCATTTTTAACATATTATTTTAAAAGATTTTAATATTATTGTTGCGAATGAAGAGTTGCCTAGGTATAGCTCGTCTTCGAAGTGTTCGGTCATTATCGTCTTTCTCAAAATTAGAGAATACGGGACGTGGAGCATTAATAATAGGCACACGCCAAAGTTGCTGAAAATTCAATAACGAATCTAGCGTATTTCCTCTCTATTTTCTTGACCATTCTCAATTTTTCGGTGCTTTATTTTTTTATTTTTTATTTTTGATAATTTTAGAACTTACTAAGATAAAAAAAAAAAAAAAAAAGAGTGAGTAGAGTGTTTAACAATAATTTAAAAAAACAAAACCTTGTATAGACTTTTGTGTGTTGGTTTAGACAATGTGATATCCACAGTTAGGGACTTAGGTTTAAAAGTGAGCCGAGTCAAGTCGAACAAAGCCAAGCTCCAATTCAACTCATGGTTAAACTCATTAATAGTCGAATCTATTTGTAAAGCTCAAGCTCGAATTACCAAAAGATCACAAGCTAGCGCGAGCTTATGAGTTGGTTCAAATTATGTGAAAATTCTTAGAATTGAGATTAGATGGACCTAACTCATCCCAAAAACTAGCTCAAGGAGTGAGGGATGTCTCACACTTATAAGCTATAAACACTCTCAAGAATCCATATTAGAATTGGTGGGTAGCCCAATAACATTGGATCAAATAGGCTCTGATATCATCTTAGAATTGAGATTAGGTGGACCTAACTCAATCCTAAAAGCTCGCTCAAGAGATGAGGGATGTCTTACACTTATAAACACTCAACAATCCATATCCTTCGTAGATGTGAGACTTGTAAAATTTATATCTTGAATTAATCGCTAACATTTTAATCGTACTATTTTAGTCCTGGCACCGGCAACCATCGTTGCTCGCGCCACCTTCTGTTGATGCAGCACTGTAGTAGCCTCCACGACAACAACTATCGTAGTTGAATCCTAGCGCCAATAACCATCCTAGCAGCTTCCGTGGTTGCAGCTCGAGCCATCGTCTGACGACGAAGCAACCTTTGCTGGCAGTTGACTTGTTGAGCTGCTGCCCTACCTCTGTTAATAAGGTTCTCCTTCTAATATATTTTTAATGCTCCCCTGCCTATTAGTGGCTTAATGCTCCATGTTAGTAGGGCTGCACACAGATTGGATCAGATGCAATATTCACATTTTTTAGACTCAGATCCGATCCGCACATTTGTGGATAGGATCGGATATCGAATATTGGATATATCCGTAAAATAAAAAAAATAAAAATAAAAACCTATTTCTTAAAAGAATAAAAAAAAATTCCCCTTATAAAATTCACACAATTAACGGAGAAGCCAAAAGGAAAAAAATCAAACAAAACATTTACGCTAGAATAGAATTTTTGAATAATAACAATAGGATAAGTTGTAAACCATAACAACACCAATAAAAATAGAGACAGAAGATGAACAAAAAAAAAATTCAACATAAAACATAAAAAACAATTACAAAACCTTAGATAAAATAGCTTTATAAAATAATGAAGAAGATGAACTCAACAAGGAATATAGAAGGGCAACGCAACAGCAAAGAACCCGCTCACCTAGGCAATCGGATCTGACGAAGAAAAGTGCAACAAAGAAGAACCATGAAGAAACACCACGACAGAACATAAAAGAGGAACCACGGTGTGGTGAGGAAACGAAGTGCACGGTGTGTGGTGGCGAAGTACAGGCTTGGCAGGGTGTGCAAAGTGGCGACGCGGCAAGGCACAGGGGATGATGGGTGAGCACAACACAATTATGATGAAGGCCGAGGTATGGTGATGAGCGAGTGAGTAGTGGTGAAAGACGAAGAATGATTATGGTTGATAGAGGAGAAAGAAACAGGAGTGAGAGAACGTGGGGTGAGTGGTGGTGGCTGAGTGAATTAGGGATTTTAGTGTTAGAGGCTTGGGTTAGGTAACTAACATATATATATTTTTAGGTAACTAAGACGGATTTGTGGATACCTATTACAAATTCCCAATCTGTTCCCAGAGGAGTATGGATCTATCCGAAGCTTCTGCGAATCGGATCAGATTCACAATTTTTCAGATCGGATGTGGATATTTATCGCGGATCTGCTGATCTAATCTGATCCATATGCAGCCCTACTTGGTTCTCCTTCTAATTTATTGTTGTTCAATGTTTTATTTTTTATTCCTGACTTGTTGAATTTTCAATTAATTAATGAAACGTAATTTTGATTCTAAGTATTTGTAATCTCTTAGGCATTAATTCTCACACTTGTACTTATGGAAATTTGGAACATTTAGTCAATTTGCTTTGGGAATTGGAAAATCAATTTTTAGAAGATCGGAGAGCAAAGATATGGCAACAGCAAAGTACAATTTAGAAGTACTTGATTCTAAATGCAAAAGAGGGATGTCCAGCAATGGAGTTGATTGCTCTTGCACTGCAATATACCTCTCTTTACGGCGGCAAGAGCCCATAAATCTTCGACCCTTACAGATGATTTTGTCATTTGTGTATTTTTCTTATCCGGCATCGCTGCACCAACAACACCTCAGATCTGCATTCGTGGTTTGTTCTTGGTTTTGAAATTGAGGTTGAGCAGTAGTAAAAACCAAGAGTTGGTTTGTTTATAGTTCTAATTTTTGTTATTGGTTTGTTCTTTTTTCTTGGTTTGAAGAAAAATCGATAATGTTTTGATCCATATTTGAATATATCTTAGGTTTGAAACACGAGCGATACAAAAAAAAATTAACGAATGAGTTTGAGTTTTGTCGGAATTGCTTTTCATATAATCAATGGAGGGGCAAAATTGTCATAAAGAACAATTTTAACGCAAATGAAACCTTTATTTTGACCCAAAAAAAAATTAAAGACCATTTTAATTTTACCTTATGAAAATTAATTTTGAATTTACTTTTATGTACAATACATATAAAAGAATTATAATTAATTTACGTATATCATTGTATATAGTATATACCATTTGCAACACAAAAAAATTGCAAATATGGGTAAAGAAAAATAAAAATTTTTTATACCGATGTTTATATTTTTTTGTATTTAAAAAAAGTGTGTTCAATACAGTGATACATGTAGCATTATCAAAATAATTAGATTTATATATTTAATTACATAACACTGTATCAACAAAAATAATTATATTATATATGCATATTAGTGATGACTGAAATTTATCACTTAACTTATTTTAAACTGAAAAATGATTCAGGCAAAGAAAAAAAACTGAAAAATGATCATGTGAACGTGAGAGGTTAGTGTCTTATTCATTTGGCTTCCAAATAAAATAGCAGCGGCCATCTAGTGTTTGGGAATATTGTCATTTAATTTATTTTAACTATATTTATAATTACAAAATGCAAATTCTTTTACGTGCAAGTGGCAAATTTTTAAAATAAGGCTAGATTTTTGTATCCAAGTATGAATATATAATATTTTGAAGGTCACGTGATGTGAGTGTGTGTCTGGAGCAGAGAGTGTGCGTGGCCATTTTTTTATATGCATTATTCAGTATTAAATTCTTATAAGATATTTTCACTTCATGATGGCGAGTCACGTGTGGCATGCCATGGACCATGGGCATGGACATGTGTTGGGGGAATTGAAGATGTGGAGCATGCATGCAGCATGCATGCATGGATGATGATGATGATAATGGGGTTTGAGTTGACCAATGGGGAGAGTGGGGTGCCAATGTGATAGGGAGAAAAGAAGAGCATGTGGGATACGCAAAAGAAAAAGAGTGAGTTAGTGACACTGTGAGAGTAGAGAGAGAGAGAGGTTTCTTCGGTTTCCCGCTAATAGCGCCGACGTGGAACCCACCGCCTTCATTGGCGCCAAAACGAACCGACGGAGATGCGACACGTGTCGGTAGTGAGACAAGTGTCGTAGCGAGGTGGGTGAGTGGAAAGTGCTGCCGCTGGCTCCTTCTTCTTCACTTTTCTCAATGGGGCTGTGCGGATGACGTGGCTGTTAATACTTGCCGCCTATTGTGACACGTCATCGTTATCAGCGACTTACACGATGACACTCCTTGTTTGAGTTGTTTCCCTCAAAGCGAGAGGGACGCTCCTCACGTGCTTTGTC
>JASCZI010151531.1:8638-22490 GCA_036250425.1 Stylosanthes scabra | reverse complement strand
CAGCGACTTACACGATGACACTCCTTGTTTGAGTTGTTTCCCTCAAAGCGAGAGGGACGCTCCTCACGTGCTTTGTCTCTCTCTCTCTCTCTCTCTCTCTCTCTCTACACTCTACGCTATACACTATACACTACTATACAGTACACTCCCTCAGGCCTCAACTATTTGTATTTTGGAAAAATCTCATTCTCCATGAATCTTTGGTAGATTCATTCTTTTATATTTTTGTTAATTAAATTAATTTTTAGTTCAACAAAAATTATTTACATTAATTAAAAAAAAGAAGGGGAAAAATGAAACATAAAATAAAGTACTTATTAAATTTAATTAAAAAATAATTTCTTTATGTAATATTTACTTTAATTGTTATCGCATAATTTTTTTTAAAATATTTAATTGCATAATTTTATAATAATAAAAATAATTGATTATTAAATTTATTATTTATAAAATACATAATTATAATTAAAAAATAGTATTGTGGCAGGTCCGGCAACTTCTTTATATTTTAAGAATCATGACACCCCCTGCAGCGATTTATATAAATTCTTATTGCACAAAAATATAATCGTTTTCGAAATTACACATCTGGAATTACACAAACTGATAATATTGAATATGCTTTTATTTGGTTAAGTGATTTGTCCTAAATTCTATAAACAAATATTCATTAAATTGATTATCATGTATTTTTTTTTTATATGTCTATATGTGTGTGAAAGTGTGTTGGTGTTATTTCACAAATTCTTTTAATTTATATTTTATATTTTAATATGTATTTTATATATAACTGATTTGTAATTAATTTTTAATGTATACATAATATAATTAAAATTTTATATTTTCTATCTAAATATAATTTATATTTTATGAGTAGATGATAAGTTTAATTTATCTTTTAGGAATAAAAATAACAATTGGTTATAAAATATAATATGTCTCTCTCAAAACCAAAAATAAAGATTGAATTTGTTAGAGAGATCATTTGCAAGAGTGACGGCTGATGACTCTGCCGGCGAAAATAATGACAAGTTGGTGGTGAATAAGTTGGCTTATTCGTGTATTAAACCTTACTTTACCTAATAATCAGGCAAAGGGTCAACTTTGTTTGAATGTTCTCATTTTTCATATTAAGAACAAGCATGATTTTTTTTTCTTCCTTTGTCTAGATATTTATATTCGTTTTTGTTTTCGTGGTTCATACTAATAAGTAGAACCGGGATTAATTCAGCCACAACGGAAGCCCAATAATATACGAAACTAGATAAGGCCTCCATAGTGATCTTAGTTTTGGATAACAATAATATACCAATCACTTCCATACAAAATTGGCCCACAAATAGAGTTGAACGCTTTCCAACTCTCTCTTCTACTACGTCCAAAAAAAAAAAAATACTCTCTCTTCTACACTTGTTGAGGACTTGAGGTCCATGTTACATAATTAGAAAAATGCTATTTAGTTAACCCAAAAAAAAAAAAGCTATTTAACCAATAATTCTAGCTTTTATATAATATTTTTAAATTGAAAAGATATTTTTTTATATATTTATTTTATAAGTATTTAGAAAACTAACTTATCATTCATTAAATTTAATTTTTATTGTCACCAAAAAGAAAAAATTAATTTTTCTTTCTAAAGTCTCTCTTACTCACCAATTTATCTTAAAATTAATGATATAAATAATATTGTTAATTAACATTTCATACCATTAATGTACCATTATAATTATAAAAAATGCTATGCAGCCAAGTTGTGACACTTTTTTGTGATGAAAATATTTTCTGTTGAGATTGGACTAATTTGATTGTGTATAACTTGGTCCACGAAAACACTTATATAAGTAGCATCATTATTGTTATTGTTATTACTATTATTCAACCATGTGCTATTAAAAGTAGAATATTAGATTAAAAAAAAATATAAGATTTGAACTTAGGATATAAAATTTGTTTGGATTTGGTTTAAAATTTTATAGTTTAAAAATATATATTATGTACACATTTAGAATTAGCTATCAAATTAACCCTCAATTATTTATATTTCAATATGTATTCTAGGTGATTTTATATATGTGATTTCAAAAGAACATAAAATAAATAGAAAGAAATTCACCTAAAAAAAAGGAAAAAAATGTGATTTCAAATTTTAAAGGCTAAACGTAGTATTGAATATTGAACTGAACTAGACTTAGGACAAGCATTTTCAGCTCATCTCTGCTTCATCTTCAACTAAGCTAACAAGACTCGTTCAAAAAGAAAAAGTTACAAAGGATTCTTATTAAAATGGAACACCTAACAGGTTTCTATCATTCCATTTTCCAGGAAATGTCAAAATTTTTACCAACAGGAATATTCAATCCATTCATTCCCACCATCACTGCCTTGCTTTCTCCATCATCTCCTTGCCCGTACAACTGTTGTTCTGTTGTACTAACATTCACATGTGACAGTGCCACGCCCATCACTACCTTACTTCCACTTAATCCCAACACATTTAAGCTCTCAATAACCCAACCTTTATCCAAAGCAAACTTACCCTCTTCAACCTGTGACCATACTCTAACAGTTCCATCCTTGATAGTAGCATGAAAATCAATGTAGGTTGAAGAGCCACTTGCAATCTTCATCTCTGGAAGCTCATCATCATCAAGGAAGAGGTTCCCTTTAGCTTCTCCTTCTTTTGCTCCTGCTGGGAATGTCACAATGAGGCTGAAGGGCGTGGTTCTAGCATCCTTAGATACCATTCCACCCTGTTGCATTGGAACAATAGCATTCTCATACAAATGCACATTCACCACATGCAAAGGAGCATCAAGGGTGACATAACTCCCATCTTTGGATACAACACCATGTGCCATATCAAACAAATTGTACCACGTGCCAGGAGGGAATAGTGCTTTAACTTGTGTCTGTCCTTGTTCAACCACAGGGGAAACCATAACACTGCTCCCAAGCAAGAACTGTGTGCTGAGGCCATATGACTCAGTGAAAGATGGAAATGAGAAGAAGAGTGGCCTTGCAATTGGGGCACCACTAACATGAGCCTCATAGTTGAGGGTGTACAGATACGGAAGAAGCTTATACCTCATACCCAAAGCATTTCTAGCAGATTCAGCAACTGATTCCCATTGGTAAAGCTCCTGTCTAGGGGAGTAGTAGTTTGCATGATCCCTTGAGAAAGGGTAGAAAGCACCAACCTCAATCCATCGATTACAAAGCTCTTCAGTTGGCTGTGGATAGAAACCACATATATCAGAACCAACCATTGGAATCCCAAATATTCCAAAGTTGAGCATTGTGGATATTGAGTATCTCAGATTCTCCCATGTACCTTGATTGTCACCTGTCCAATGAGCAACATACTTGCCTGAACCAACAAAAGTAGAGCGAGACAGAATGAAAGGGCGTTTCCCTTCAATCCCTTGAAGGCCCTTGTGGGTTGCAATGGATTGAGAGAAACCATAAAGACTGTGAGCATCATATTCTAGAACCCCGTTATAGTGAACAGCACTTGTGGCTATAGTTTTGTAACCAACAGGGGCCACTATCCCTGAAGCATTGATTTTGTAAGGAGGGTCGTCCCATTTTGTGTTTGTCATGTTCTTGCAATCCAAGCAACATATCCATCCAGGTCCTGTTCCATTGGGGCAAATCCTTCCCTCAGGGATTGTGCACTTTCCGTTGCAGAAATTGGAAACTTCGTTCATGTCAATCCAAAGGCCATCAACGGGTACAAGATCATGGAAGCGATGAATCTCATCAGCCCACCATGAAACTGTTTTTGGATTCAAGAAATCAGGGAAGTGGACTGCTCCTGGCCATACTTGACCCAAGAAGGGATCCCCATCGTGCTTGATGAAAACATCATTAGCCATTCCTCTTTGGTATACGCCATAGCTTGTGTTAACAGCAATTCCGGGATCAACTATCACAACATATTTCATGCCAATGCTGTGTATCCTTTCCAAGAACTCTAGAAGCTTCGGACGGGGGTAGTTGACTGGGTTGAGAGTGAAGTCCTTCTTGCCGTCCATGTGATCATCGTCCGTCCATATCACATCAAGTGGGATTTTAGCTTTCTGGTAATTCTCCACAACATCTTCTATAACAGATAGATTGTGATACCCCCATCTGCATTGGTGAAACCCTACCACCATACCAAACATAACAGAAAATGCAACTATCATTATTATTAAGGAAGACAAAGCCATTGATAGCGGAGTTAATGCAATGTACTGGGCAACTAGCCCCACCAAAGACACATCAACATATGTACGTGTGTTGCTAATAATTGCTTTACACGCCTTTTTTCACAATGGACCAACTTTATTTATTTTGCTGGTATATAATATGATATCTTATCTTTCAAGTGGGGGAAAAGTAAAGTAAAAGGCATTAAAATTTAATAAATAATTAGCTTAAGATATAGCCAAAAAGCTTTTAATGTTAAGTTCTAACTTTTCAAAACAATGTAAACCTATTGTATGTCACACATAGGATGCCAAACAAACAGACAAGTAGAAAAACCAAATGCCTTGTCTGATTTGCATTATGAATGCTTACAACACAGAGCACCAGTTACATAAGAGAGAATGGAAAGAGAATCATACCGAAAGCCCAGTAAGGCATTGGAGCGGGTCTTCCAATCAAAGAAGTGTACTGATCAACAACATCCAGAGGAGAAGGTCCTGCAAAGAAGTAAAAATCTATAACTCCTCCAATGACCTTGTATGTCAGAGATGTGCCTGTGTAAAACACATCCATTCCATTGCTATTCAGCAACAGAACACCATGTGCATATGCCTTGCCACCCTCATTTCTGAGATCCATGTACACTGGGTGCGACCCATATAAATCAGCATTCACATTAATGGCTGCTATATCAGTGGTGTACAATGTGTAAGGATCATTTGGATATAGTTTGATCCCATGTGTCTGTGAACTCTCTCCCAAACCATACAAAGAAGCATCTTGGGGCAACTTGGTAGAGATCTCCAAGTACTGGTCCTTGAACACCAATGAACTAAATGGGTCAGTGTCATCAGAGCTTGAGTTGAAAAGGGTATCCCCATTTGATTTCCTTTTCACTGCAAAGCTGAAAGGGTCAGAAGTGTATGTAAGAACAAGCTCAGAGCCAGAGTACTCTGACACTGATCTTAGGTACTTGTTCTTCTTCTTCTTCTTCTTCAGAGGAGGAGGTGGTTGCTCCCTGGGCAAAAGATCATAGGGAACCTCCCACCTTTGTTTCTTTGCATCAGTGATGTGTACCCTCAAACGGTTCTCACTCTCGTGCCTGCAATAATGGAGAAGAATGAAGTTTGAGACAGAAGTAGAGATAGTGAAGATTGAAGTTAAGTAGTACTTACTTGGCATAGAACCTTAGAAGGGGAATATCAGGACCATAGATGTTGTTACTCTGCTTAACTTGGAGAGTTCCAAGAAGTGCACCATCAGCTCCATTTTGAATTGATATGAGACGGTAGCCTAACCCAATTTTGGTGACTGCAGAAGAACATTGAGGAATACAAAATGCAAGAAAAGATAATAAGCACAGTGAAACCAATGGGGTAGGAGTAGGAGAAAGAGAAACCATGGCTAATAACTCTGAACTCACAAACTACACACTCTTCGGATGCTAATGCTAAAGCTATATATAAGCATTAAGCGACAAGTTCTAATGATTTCTTTCAATATAATAATATTATATACGATCTCTGTTTTTTTCTTTTCCACAAAAGTTGATTTATTTATTTATGTGTACTGGAAAATGAAGATTATTTTCCTTGTTGGGTTTGTCTTCATCGGTTACACGTGACAATGGTGGATAAAGCCAATCGACGAAAGTGGAGAAAACTCAAGTTTATATCTGGTAAGATATTAAATTATGTAATATAATTTTAATATTGCGTGGTTTCTTTATGATTGTGGATTGTGGATCATCGGTCCCTCAGTGGGATGTGGTTTCTTCTTTAATTGGTAATGTGATGTGATGTGATGTGATAAGCAAAAGCTAAAGCCTTCTCCTAATCTGTTTTCTCTCTGTACATGTACATACTAAGTTGCAAATGTCTCTGGATATCTCTTGCTCTTATTGGATTTTCGGATTTATCTAATTACTCTTCAAAATAACCTTTTTATTTTATTTTTTGGCTAGGTTTATAATAATTCAATTTTGATATATTCAATACTCAGTAATATATAAAATAGAAAAATTATATGTTAATAATATTTTTCTAACTAACAAATTAACCAACAAACAAAAATGAAAAAATATGAGTAACCAATATTTTTCTAACCAATAAATCAGTCAAAAAATATCTGTAACCAGTGTTTATAAAACATTCACAATAAAATTCAGTGGAACATCCATAACCTTTTCTAGAAATAGAATATCTACAATCAACAATAGAATCAGAACATATGCAACCTAAAAAATAAAACATTTTAGTTGATATTGGCTGAATTTTTATTAGTTACCTTTGAATAATATAACATATATAATCATTATTTTATAGAATATTCACAATAAATACAAGTGAAACATCTATAATATATATAAAATAACATCTTTTTATAAATTTCTTAACTAGTGTCTTTAACAATTTATTTTATAAAAAAAAATCAATTTTCAATAGGGTAAAAGAATTTTACAAAAATAATTATTGTGACATTAATAAAAATGATTATTTTTAAATTTACCATTTAAAATGTTATTTAAAGATAAAAATCTGATCGGATCCGTACACTATGTTATCACTACATTAAAATAAAAATTCTTATCAATTTATTTTATTATATTATATTTACCCAAGCATGCACACCTATAGTTACACACTTGCTGGTTCTTACATAGTGGTAAAAGGCTCTATTTAAATCTAAGGGTTGCTTTCAACTTTGTTTATCTCAAGCTAGGTCTTGGGGATGAACAAAAAAAAATAGTTGGATAAATCAACAAAAGCATAAATAAAAAATTTGAAGTGAATAAAAGTATACATAAAAAAATTTATAAATATTAAAGTACATGTCAAAAATTATTTTTTAGGACATAAATTGTCATTAAGGTTAATAAATTTATAAGGTATAGAATGTAATTTTGTTATCAATGTTGTGTATGTATCATGATATTTACGAATTTTAGTATGTAATTTTGATTATACAACCCTCCTTTTTTACCTGTATTTTTATCCGGACATAGCACTCCACTAATTTGTTACGGAGAATCTGACATTGGATGGGAGGATGATTAGAAAATAAAAACTTGTAGACATGGCAATGTGCAAGCAACAATGTTACAGCAGAAAATCCAAATCTCCATAAATTTTGTCTGATTGTGATATGTCCCGTGAACTCTAGGGTTTCCGAAGATGTGATTCACAATCCCATCCATTTTTAATGCTGACAATGATGTCCCTTAGACCATGGTTATGCGATCCATGTTTTTAATTTATTTTGTTTTTTTACGCTTGTTGCTATTGGTTCGTTATAATCCAGAGAATAAGGAGTTCCTGTAATTCCCACCCAAAAATATCTGCCTCAAATGATGAAGCATTCATCTCCATTCATGATTGCAATGTTGATAATGAACACCACTACAGAAGCAAGCAATATGTCTAAAGTTAGCTTTTAAACGTTGTAACAATCAAAGGAATCAGGTAGTGAACTATACTTGGATTCTCTTACTTTAGCTTTGCAAGCATTGTTTCTTCTTCTACAATAAGAAAACAATTAAGCTAAATTATTTATCATTCTAAATTACATTTTCTTTCTTTCTTTCTTCATAATTGTGAAAACAATTCTAAATTATCAATCAACTTTCTTACAAGACACCAAAAAAAAATCAACTTTCTTACAAAATATAAAGGATTTTTTATATTTATTTAAAAATTAAAGAATTACATGTATTTAGAAATTTAACAGCTTAAAAATAGAGGGATAATTAAAAAAGTACGTCGAAGATAAGTTTCTTAACACCTCTTTAGGGATTTGTTTATTTATATATATGAAAAAATTATAAATAATTAATATTTTTCTAACTAATAAATCAGCTAATAAAAAAAAGAACATTTGTAATTACTATTTATAAAACGTTTACAATGAAAGTTATAGAATATCCAAAATCTAAAGTAACTAACAATCAGTGAATTTTGTAATTTTTAGAAACAAAATATTCGAAACCTAAAAAAATAAATGTTATTAGCTGAAATTTTATTAATTATTTAGTATATATATATAATTTAAAAAAAAATCACGTTTTAAAAAATAAATGCAGTTTTTTAAAATTATATAAAAAAACTAATACTAGGACTCTAGGAGCACTAAATAACTCAATGATTGAACCAACCATAATTTGTGTTCATGCGCCATTCAATCAGATCGCATTAGGACTAAAACGTGGCCTCTAATGATACGGCCCAAAGCTTCCTGTCGCACAAAGAAAAATATATGAACAAACCTTTATATTTTTCTCTTGAAAAAAAAAAAAAAAAGACTTCATATTTTTATTTAAGAGGCGTGATTTTAAAGTCAAAGATAGGTACCTTTGAAAAGTTTAATGTTGGTCTCAAAAGCAGATTCATACTCATTGATACACTGTCACAAAAAAAAAAAAAAAAAATTACAAAACTCATTGATACACGTTCTTAATTCTTAAAGCTTACCTTTCGTTTTATTACATGAGTAAAGATCATATAGGACAGACAATAGGGGGCAGGGGCATAAAAAGCACAAATAAACATAAATCCAAGCATTTTAAGGTCTCAACATATTCAAGATTAAACAATTCTAAAATCAACATATCGATATATCACCCCATCTTCCAAGTCAAAGAAAAGCTTTTACCAATAGGGACATTCAAGCCCTTCAACTCTATCATCTCTATCTTGTTGCTTCCATCTCCCTCATCATACAAGTACTCATGTTCTGTTCTGTACACTTTCACGTTTGACACACTTGTTAACGGTTCTCCATCTATCATAACCGTGTGTAATGCTCCACCTCCACTTAATCCCAACACGCTAATCTTCTCAATAATCCAACCTTTATCTAAAGCAAACTGTCCTTCTTCAACTTGTGACCAAACCTTCACAGCTTTCTCTCTCACACTTGCATGAAAATCAATGTAGGTTGAATAACCACTTCCAAGCTTCATCTCTGGCAACTCATCATCATCAAGGTAGAGATTCCCTGTGGCTTCTCCTTCATTTGCTCCAGCTGGGAATGCCACAATAAGGTTGAAGGGTGTCATTCTAGCATCCTTAGATACCATTCCACCCTGTTGCATTGGAACAATAGCATTCTCATACAAATGCACATTCACCACATTCAAAGGTGCATCAAGTGTAACATAAGCACCATCCTTTGACACAATGGTATTTCTCAAATCAAACAAGCTATACCATGTTCCAGGTGGAAACAGTGCATTCACTTGTGTTTTGCCTTGCTCAAGAACAGGAGAAATCATCAAACTGTTCCCAAGCAAAAACTGTGTGCTGATGTCATAACACTCAACATAAGATGGAAATGAGAAGAAAAGTGGCCTTGCAATTGGGGCACCACTAACATGAGCCTCATAATTGAGGGTATACAGATAAGGAAGCAGCTTATACCTCTTACCCAAAGCATTTCTAGCAGACTCAGCTACTGATTCCCATAAATAAAGCTCTTGTCTTGGGGACTTCTTGTCTGCATGATCCCTTGAGAAGGGATAGAATGCACCAAGTTCAATCCACCTGTTACAAAGCTCTTCATGCTCAGTGCTAGTTATAAAGAAACCACATATATCAGAACCAACCATTGGAACTCCAAATATTCCAAAATTAAGCATTGTGGTTATTGAGTATCTCAAATCCTCCCATTTGGAAGTAATGTCACCTGTCCAATGTGCAACATACTTGCCTGAACCAACATAAGTGGAGCGTGACAAGATAAAGGGTCGTTTTCCTTGAATCCCTTTAAGTGCTTTGTGACTTGCAATGGATTCAGATAAACCATAGAGGCTGTGAGCATCATACTCTAGAACTCCATTATAATGAACAGCACTAGTAGCTATAGTTTTGGAGCCTAAAGGAGCATGTAATCCTGAAGCATTGATTTTGTAAGGAGGGTCGTCCCATTTTGTGTTTGTGATGTTCTTGCAATCCAAGCAACATATCCAAGGTGCTGCTGTTCCATTTGGACAAGTCCTTCCCTCATGGATTCTGCACTTTCCAGTGCAGAAATTCGAAACTTCATTCATGTCAATCCAGAGGCCATCAACAGGGACAAGTTCATGGAAGCGACGAATCTCATCACCCCACCATGAAACTGTCTTTGGATTTAGAAAATCAGGGAAATATACAGCACCGGGCCATACTTGACCCATGAAGGGCTCCCCATCATGCTTGATGAAGACATCATTAGCCATTCCTCTTTGGTATACGCCATAGCTTTCGTTCACAGCAATTCCGGGGTCAATGATCACCACATATTTCATGCCAATGCTGTGAATTTTGTCCAAGAACTCTAGAAGCTTGGGACGAGGGTAGTTGACTGGGTGGAGTGTGAAGTCCTTCTCCCCATCCATGTGATCATCATCATTCCAAATAACATCAAGTGGGATTTTAGCCTTCTGGTAATTCTCAACAACTTCTTCTACAACTGACAGGTTTTGATACCCAAATTTGCATTGATGAAATCCTGTAAAATAGCCAAAAAGCCCAAAACAAAACACTCTACGAGCATTACTTACTCTAATGATTCATGTTTAAAAAATGGACAAAAGTACCTATGAAAAATTTTGAGATAGATAAAAGTGCACATGAAAAATTCGAATGGATAAAAGTACACGTCAAAGATAATTAACAATAGATAAAAGTGACATATCGTGTGTACTTTTGTCCATTTACTATTAATTAATGACGGATAAATATACATGTAAGATGTTACTTTTGTCCTTAGTTAATTATCTTTGGAGTGTACTTGTGTCATTTCGAATCTTTCGTATGTATTTTTGTCCACTCCAAAATCTTTGGTGTGCACTTTTGTCCATTTACTCTATAAAATGTGTTGATGGAACTCATAATCAAAATGAAAAACAAAACATCATACCGAAGGCCCAGTATGGCATTGGAGCAGGTCTGCCAATTAAGGAAGTGTATTGATCAACAACACTGAGAGGAGAAGGTCCTGAAAAGAAGTAGAAATCTAGCACACCTCCTATGGTCTTGTATGTTAGAGATGTGCCTGTGTATACCACATCCATTCCATTGCTATTCAGTAAGAGAACACCATGTGCATATGCCTTGCTACCATCATTTCTGAGGTCCATGTACACTGGGTGTGACCCATATAAATCAGCATTCACATTAAAGGCTGATATGTCAGTATTGAACAAAGTGTAAGGATCATTCGGGTATAGTTTGAATCCATGTGGCTGTGTGTGCTCTCCCAAACCATACAAGGAAGCATCTTTGGGTAATTTGGTAGAAATTTCCAGGTATTGGTCCTTGAACACTAATGGACCAAATGGATGAAAGTCATCATCGGAGCTTGAGTTGAAAAGGGTGTCCCCATTTGACTTTCTTTTCACTGCAAAGCTGAAAGGGTCAGAAGTGTAAGTAAGAACAAGCTCAGAGCCAGAGTACTCTGACACTGAAGTTGAGTTCTTCTTGTTTAAGAATGCAATGCTTTGCTTTAAAGGAGGTGGTTGCTCCCTAGGCAAAAGATCATAGGGAACCTCCCACCTTTGGTTCTTTGCATCAGTGATGTGTACCCTCAAACGATTCTCACTCTCGTGCCTGCAGTATTGAAAATTAACTTAGACAAGAAAACTAAAAAATGTGAATTGAATGCACATTGATGTTAAGTACTAAGTTGTACTTACTTGGCATAGAACCTTAGAAGTGGAATATCAGCACCGTAGATGTTGTTGGTCTGCTTAACTTGGAGAAGTGCAAGAATGGCAGCATCAGATGTAGTTTGAATAGATATGAGACGGTAGCCTAGGCCAATGAAAGAAGAAGCAGTTGCTTGTTGTTGAGCAAAGTATAGAATACAAGTGAAGATGATGAGGAGAGGCAAAGGGCTAACCATAGCTAATAATAACTGAGGCACTCTACCCTTAAGGGGTGTTAGTGTTACACTGCATTGAATGATATATATAACAGAACATTATTGGATTTTCATTTTTGTAAAGAAGTCTTAAAAGTGAGGTACCCGTCATTATCTTTGGTCCATATAGGACATTCGGTGTTGCATGTTTTTTTCACCTTAGTGGGATTGTGGACACCAGTTTTGCATATCTCATTGATATACATATTCATCCAGGGCAATGTGATTATGTGATGCCATCAACACAAGTAGAAGCAAGATTCTTCTTGAGTTCTTGGTAGAGTAGTGATGCTAATAAGGTCCATGGAGTGATGGATGCATATCTTACCACTCTTAATAATAGTGCATAAAGAATTAGTTTGTTGTTGAGATTAAGAAAGTGAGTAGAGGATGTATAATATAAATGCATAGCATCCAAAGCTTCAGGTTGTCCTAGTATGATTTGTGACCCCGTGAAGCTTTGTGCTATATAAGACTATATGTAGACTTTGTTATAAAACGACAATATTATTTCCACATCAAAAGGTGTTTATTTATAGTTACGGTTATATATCACTTTCTTTACAATTCAATTCAATAAGTGTTTAGGTGGAAGAGCATGCAAATTATGAAATGTATTATATTTTTCTGATCATCATTACTTTACGGTGTTCGCTTGAAGTTGATACTTCATATGTGTTCATTTGTTTATTAATGCTATATTGCTACTGCACTTTAGATAAAGCAAGAAGTGCAGTGTTTTTTATAAAATAATTTGTTATTAGAAGTAATAGTTAAAGAATTAATCTACATGTACCATTGTACATCTTTATACATATTATTTTTTCGTGTTAGAAAATAATGTGTATGGAAATATACAAATGTATAATGGTACATATAGCATTCCCAAAAATTAAAGTAGTAGATTATAAGTATATTTTTTATTTTTTTTTAATAAAAAATATATTTATCCTATTTTAAAAAATTATGGCTAAATTCATGAGCAAATTATCTTTTTAGATTTCAACCATTTATAATAGTGTGTTACTAGTTTTCTAATTAATACAGGGTGCAGCACCCTTTATTAAGAAAGGTGTTTAAAGACAACTGATAGAATATTTTTCTTTCGTTTGTTTTATTTATATATTTTTTTCAGATAAATGTAGCTTATTATATATAAAAAGAAAGATAAATAAATAACTAAAAGTTTGAAGGCTTACTCAGTCACATACCGTCAAAAGTCAAGGGTAAGTTCATAAATGATAACACAAAGCACCTTGAAGCTTTCGTTTTATTACATGAATATTAATTAGATCAGGTATTCCAGCATATCAGTATTTCAAAATTAATCCCAACAGATCACCCCAACTTCCAAGTTAAAGAAAAGCTTTTACCAAGAGGGATATTCAAGCCCTTCACCTCTACCATCACTATCTTCTCTTTTCCATCTCCCTCATCATACAAGTACTTATGTTCTGTTGTGTACACTTCCACATTTGAGCCACTACTTGTCAATGGTTCTCCATCAATCATAACTGTGTCTAATGCTCCACCCCCATTCAATCCCAACACGCTAATCTTGTCAATAATCCAACCTTTCTCTAAAGCATACTTGCCTCCTTGAACTTGTGACCAAACTTTGACAGTTTTTTCTTTCACACTTGCATGGAAATCAACATAGGTTGAATAACCATTTGCAATGTTCATCTCTGGCAACTCATCATCATCAAGGAAGAGATTCCCCTGAGCTTCTCCATCTTTTGCCCCTGCTGGGAATGTCACAATG